>JBANCZ010001046.1:0-25286 GCA_037040025.1 Sphaerogastrella javana | reverse complement strand
GTACATGGATGCGAACGGCCTGCCGGCAGGCTATGCGGAGCTCGATCGGTTGGCGGCGGCGCTGGCCGGGTTGTCACTGCGGCTGTCGCGGGCGAACCCCGTGGCGGAGTCGGTGCCCCTGCTGGTGGAGCACGATGCGATGCTGCGTGCGGTCTTCGTGGAGTTTTTTCCGCAGCTTCAGGCGTTTGCCAGGGACTGGGTCGCCGCGCGCTGATCGTGGCGCATAACAAACGCACGCCTTGTGGAATGTTCGTGAACAATTGGTTTAATGTTGACAATAAGATGATTAATCTGGAAGTTCACAGCGTCGCATTTGAACGATAATTAGTTTCAATCTTATTGCAAATAGCTGACATCACATTTTCAAGTTATACAAAGTAAGCTAAGCTTTAGCAAATAATAAAACTCAGGTAAACCGCATAGCTTGACAGCCTGAAAATAATGAATTGACAGTGGGATAAGCAGAAAAGACAATGGAGGACAGCAATGAGGAGGTAAGTGACCTAGTTATCGAGCATCTTTCCTATTAATCTTAAAACTCTTTCCAGATTGAGCCTTGCCGCAGCATTGAGCCGCACGAGCTGGAGGCAGTCAACAGTCAAGCTATCATTAAACTATCACCCGTGCAGGTGCCCGCGCACTTTAAGCGCCTGGAATGCAATACAAATCTGAATCTGCCACCACTCAATTGGTTGACCACATCACATAGCAGCCATGGACTGCATAAGGCGTTGTATCAGAGCGCGGGATTTGCCAGCTTTAGGCTGGGGCAAATGTTTCCGGACTGTGTGGGCGAGGTGGATGTTGTTTCGGATGCGGAGAATATTAAACAGTTACTGAAACTGCCGTACAGTGCCAAGAGCGCCATCAGCATGGTCGTGCATAATGTGGGCAATACACTGCTGCTGGATGAGTTCGATATACAAAAATATTTGCTACGCAAAGCAGATGATGATTGGAAGTGGTTGCGCACGTTTATACTGGAGCACATTTTGTCCTATGGCGATGAGCAGCAGAATTTTTGCCTTAAGGAGCGTTCGCGTGAAGCTCTGCAAACAAAGAATTTGCTCTCGAAATTTCTCTATCACAGTCTAAAGCAAACGGCGGATGCAGATGCAGATGGCGAAACAAATGCTCCGGCTCAACTGACCAGCAGACGTGCGAGTTTGCCCATCACAGGGCCATTACTGCCAGAGCCCAAGATTGAGGAGAATGTGCCGGATCCGAAATCTAGTCATGCTTTCAATCGCAATGTCGTATGGACCTTTGAGGACATACGCATGCTCATCGGCACTGATATGCCCATCTTTGGTGGTCCAAATAGACCTTGTATAAGCTTGCGTCTGCGTGATGCTGCACAACCCATCAATGTGCTGACTGGCATTGATTATTGGCTGGATAATCTAATGTGTAACGTGCCTGAGGTTGTTATGTGCTATCATCTGGATGGCATTGTGCAGAAATATGAAATCATCAAGACTGAGGATTTGCCCTATCTGGAGGACTCTCAGTTCTCGCCGCAAGTAGTGCGTAATGTGGCACAAAATATACTTGCGTTTCTCAAGGCCAATGCGACCAAGGAAGGTCACACCTATTGGCTGTTTAAGGGACGTAATGACGACGTGGTCAAGCTGTATGATTTGACCACGTTGTGTCATAATCAATCCAAGGCTGCCGATAAGTCTGAACGCCCGCAGCAGCAACAGCAACAGATGAATCCATTTACAGTACCTGTAGGCATGTTGCTCTACTCCGTGGCACGCAATATGAAGAACACACTGGAGTATATTAGTCCCAAAACAGCTGGTAATATACGCGCACTGTTGGTAAACGCCATCAAGCTGTTGCCCAAAGAGCAATATCCACAAATTGTTAGTTCCTCGCATTATATACTCTCGGATTTGCATGTGCCCGCTGGCATAGATCCCAAGGCGCCAAAATTCAATGACAGCCCTGGCTTGTTTGAAGACGACGACGACGATGATGACGAAGAAGAAGATTACGAAGATGACTTTGACTTGGGTCTCGATAAGAACTCACAAAGTGATGGCACTGCAAATGTGGCCGTGCGGCATATATGTGATGCTCTACGTGATTTTAAATCTCAAGCAAAACAAGCCAAACCAGCTCCTCTAATAGTTGACACTGCCGAGCGCTGCCACATCTCACTGGAACACATAAGCGCGGGTCTGTCCTGCCTGCAATATTTTAATGACAATCAGGAGGAAAAGCTCAAGGAATCGGAAATACATGCCAAGCAGGAGGAGAAACAGCGCATATTGCATGAGGAGCAGCATCCGAATATGGCTAAGCCTTTCAATCCCATACCGTTGCCCTACGAGCAGCTAAAGGCACAAGCTCAGTCGCAAGCCTCGTCCCCATCCCCGTCCCATTCCCAGTTGCAATCTCAACCGCAGCAACCGTCGAAGAAACGTTCCAATAAAGCAAAATACAAACGCAGCAAGTCCAAGGAACTGGCCACTACCAAAGCAACAGCCACTGTTAGCAATCAGCAGTTGAGCGCCAAATTCAATACACAGCATTTTGGCTCCTGGAATGTGCATCTAAAGCTGCTGCTCCTAGAGAAAGCTTGCCTCACGTATGCCACACTAGCCGAGTGCTACTATGAGGCGCAGCAATACGGCAGCACGCTGCGTGCCATTGAGTTGGCCTCGCGTTGCCAGCAGGTGCTCAACAAGTACATGGCAAATGTGGTATCACAGCAGAGTTGCTTGCTGGGACGCGCCGGTGATTGTTTCTTTCAAATGTCGAAGCATTGGAAGGCCATCGATGAGTATGTGCAGCAATACGAGCAGCTAGATGAGCCCACACAATTCATAGCACTGAAATTGGCACAAGAACTGGAAGACACAGAGCCGCTGAGCCTGGCACCCATTAAGAATGTGGAGCAAGTGATGCTGCACAGCTGCAAATGCTACGAGGATGCCCTAGAGCATGCCAAGAGCACAGAGAGCAACGAACTGTTGCGACGTCTAGGCAATGTTCGCAATGAATTGGGCCTAAAATATATGTACTCAGCGCAGGGTAAGTTATTTGAGCATACAGATTCTATATATACATTAACCATATTCATTTTTACAGAGGAGTACAGCCAAATGGAACTAAAGGCTGAGGCTTCTACTAAGCCTGATAATGATACTGTCAAGCAGTTGGATAAATCTGCACCGGAGCCGCTGTATGTGAAATTAACGTTTAAGTCTTATGAGTGCTTACGGCTTGGCATTGAGGCCTTTACGATGGTCAAAGATAATGTAAATCTCGCTTTTCTCTACTGCAATATGGGCAGATTTTTGCGACTGCGCGCTCATCTCACCATGCCCAATGAAAAGTGAGTGTATGTTGCATTGGAATAACAACGTCCTAATTTATATTTTGTATGATTCACAGAACCATTACCTTGGAGACACAAAAAGTCATCTATAACGAGGCCTTTAACTACTATGAGAAGGCCAAAGACTGTCTGGACACGCGCAAAGCTAACCCAGAACTCTGGGATCTGGTGCAGTGGGAGCTATCCACGGCCACGTTTACGCTGGCCAAGCAGCTGCAGGATTTCAGTGCTGCCGACAAGAAAAGTCTGGCGGAGGCATCAAAGGAAGTGTTGGACTTACTGCAGAAATCGCTCAAGTTGTGTGATGTGGAGCACGAGGGTGACCGCCAGGTGCTCTACAGTTTTCGTTCGGGGCTAATTCATAAGCGGTAAGCATGTCGTATACAAATCTTTAGACGATGATGATGATTATAATTGATTGTTAATCTATATCTATAGCATTGCCTCCTTTCACTATGCCCAGCTGCGTGGATGTGGCGTTTGTGAGCTATCGCAGTTGCCCAAGACGACGCTGCAATTGTGCAAATATCACTACGAGAAGGCGACTCAGATACTGGAGAGCCTGAAAGAGGTGCAGGATTTGCTGGTGGTGCAGCTGGAGCGCATATCGCTGCATGAATTTCTCGCAGAGAGTATGTAAATGCTGCTATTTAATCAATTTTGAGTCTAATCTTTATTTTATGTGTATTATTTTTCGACAGTTTCCACTCATGCAGCACAGAAATTGAAGCAAATGCAAGCGGCTTTAGACATTTGTTTACAGTGTCTGGTAATATTTGGCCACGTCATCGATACTAACAGCGGTGTGAACATCGATACAATTGATACAATTGAATTTCAAGCGCTACTGACGCTCTATGAGAGTCGTTTACAGAATGCGCTGAAAACGCTCATCAAATTGCTCTTAACAACCGGCAAGGATCCGAAACAGTTGTCGGCATTGTACAAGCGCATGTATATGGAAACCTTGACTGGGAAACATGGCATAGGCGCACAGCAAGCGACAGAAGCAACCTCAGCGTCGGTATCGCGTTCACACCATTTGCACTCGCTGCTAACCCGGCTGAAAGCCATGTGCGGCGCTCAGACCAGCAACAGCGACTAGTAACCACGTGAGAGCGAGAGAGAGGTTGAGTTCTCAGTCGTTGGTGGAACGTGTCGATCGATGAGTTTTATGAAACACGGTTGAACATTTGGTATATGTAGTATTTAGCATTAAGAACTTGGCTTGTTTTTATTATTATAATTATTATTGATGTATTTTGTATGTATCGATCAGCGGCAGCAGCAGCAGCAGCACCAGCAGCAGTTAGCCTCGTCTCTGGCAGGGGCAATCGCTTAGCGAGTGCTCGGCATTTAGCTGCATCACTGCCAGCGTCAAACCGACGACAACCTTCAAGATCTGTAAAGGATGCAATCAGTCAGTATGTTGCCTGGTTTATCATTATATTAATTACCTTAAAGCACAGACTACGCATTGTATTAAATGTGGTCAAAGTATACTCTACTCACCTGCAGTCGCACGGCACTTATAAGGTCGCGTGGCAGCCACGAGACGTGCCACTCATCAGATTAGGTCAAACCACAAGCGAGAGAGAGAGTAAAGCTACTTCTGCTGATGCTGTTGCTGTTGCTGCTATGTGCAATCTGCAGCAGCTACTGTTAAATATGTTGTTGAACAAGCTCGACTATCAAGTCGAGTCATTGTAAGATTGTTATAAATCATAGCACTCGCACTTGAATTGAAACAAGGCGAAGTGATTTAGAAATGTTTTAGAATTGTAATTATATTACTACCGTTATGTTAAATACCGTTAGTTTATTGTGTTTCTATTCAATTGAATTGTCATTCTTAATAAGAAGTTGAATAGAATAACAAGAAAATCTTCGTCTATGCCGAAGTGCGCGTTCTCTATGATGAAAGAACTGAAGAGTTTCATGAAGTTTATTGAATAAGCAAATATTTATTTTAATTAAAACCAAGTTGGCAGAAATATAAGCAGTATATAAATAAATAAATAATAAGTTAAAACCAAAACAAGCTTTGTCATTTGTATGCATGAGCACAAATGCCGCATGCAACAGGTGTAGCGTATTTTGTGTCGCTGTTCGTTCAAATCATTTAGCAACATTTTATTGTTATTATTATTTAGTTTAGAGTATTATAAAATGCTTAGCACAGCAGTTTGCTGCTCATTGTTTATAGTTAATAGTTTATAATTTTTATTGTAATTTTATCGTAATTTTTTTGCTTTTGTATATAAATTCTACCAACGCAGCAGAAAGTTCAAGTCAATGCCTTTGCTGTTTGTGCACGGCGCAAAAATTGTGTCAAGCTCGTTGCACAGTGGTTCAAGCCATGCTGAAAATGCCTTCAAATTTGTTCACCCACTGAGCATTGAAAGCGTTGCATTGGGCACGCACCATCCACAGCCATTCAAGACGACTTGAACTTGCTTGCATAATGACGCATGCCTTCCCGTTTGACCGTCGCCCCTCGCCATCAGCACATCCATATTGACATCCACAGCTCACCGTACCGTAGACGATGGCGTAAGCAGAGACGCCTGATATCTGGACCCAGAGCCGAATTCGTTGACTGAGTTTTGGACTCAACTGGGCGGGGCAATATATGTCGCCGTATGCACACGTCGACGTCTTCAGATATGGCAGCTGGAAACACAAAGAACACAACTTGACATAGACACAGACACAGCGTGTCAGAGTTTTGATCGTCTGAGGCAGAGCCAAACTTGCATCATATTCGTCACGTAAACGTAATATACATTGGCTATGCCTGGATTCATATGCACTATATAAACAAAACTGGGGGCTGCACTTAGACATTAGTTACCTGCCACAAGACAAACTAAACCCAACCCAAAAACCCAGCCACAAAATGATGAAGTTCATGGTAAGTGTTCGAGAAACATGGAGTAAGCCTGAACGTATTCCTGCTACTCCTTTTGGGATTCCTGCCTAACAAATTGCTTTCTATCTCTCTATTTGATCTACAGTGCATTTTCGTCTGCGCCGTCGTCGCTGTTTCGGCCTCGTCCTACAATCGCCGTGATAACTATGGCAGCGCTCCAGTTGGTGGCTATGCCTACCAGGTGCAGCCTGCTCTGACCGTCAAGGCTATCGTGCCCGCCGGCGGTTATGGTGGCGGTTATGGTGGCGGCTATGGCGGCTATGGACGCAGCGTTGAGGTGCCCGTGTCCGCTGTCTACAGCTCGAATGCCGGCTATGGCCGTGGTTATGGTGCTGCTCCAGTCGATCGTCATGCCATTGGCCTGGCCAAGCTTGCTCTGGCTGCTCCCAATGCCGGTGCTCCTCTGGTCTGGCACGAGCCCCGTCAGATCATCACCAAGTCCTATGGCCATCAGGGCAACTATGGCAACCAGGGCTATGAGGATAAGGCAACTGGTGCCTCAGCTGCTGCTGCTGCTGCCTCAGTACATGGCCAGAAGAACGGCTACAAGAGCTCCGGCTACAAGAACTCCGGCTATTAAGTGACTTACTAAAAATCCAAAAATTCAATTCAGTGAATAGCAAAGCTTAACAAGCTCGAGAGTTAAACTTAAGAAACTAGAAAGTAATAAAACAATCATCAGCGACAATACTTCATAAACCGTAACCAAAAATGTCTAAAAATTCATTGGGGTCTTGGGTTGAGCTCAGCGCTCGCATCAGCATGAAAAGCGCTAAAAGCACAAGCGAAATGCGAATTGTAAATTGCGAAAATGCATGGAAAATAAATGCAAGCTGCAAATTCAGCTACAACTTGAGCTGAAAGTTGGCTTAAACTGTGCACAAGTTAAAAGTTGAAATTTACAGAAATTTCGAGAATATGCACTGAGCATATAAAGAGCATATCAAGTAAAGCTTTAAGATTTATGTTGAAACATATTTACAATAAATATTTATTACATAATTCCAATGTTAAATCTTGGATGTTTATTTCATTTTTCAATTATGTAAATTCATTATTATACCACCTAAAAAACTCTAACATAGGCGAGTTTTTTTTTTTTGGGTATCTATAGCATGTGCTCGACTTTATAGCCAGACCGTGAATGCTCGATATATATTTTGGAATAACAATTTCCACACGGAATGTGTTCAACTAACAGCAACAAATTGGGGCTACAAAAGTCGCGCGCGTTGTCCGTGAGTTCATTGAGAACTCACGAAGTATTCGAACTGAGTGTTTTTTATTTTGTTGCTGTTGTTGTTGGTTTTGAATAGATGAACTTGGATTGTAGAGGGGGGGGGGGAGGTTTGGTTGTCGTTATCATAGCCGTTAAACGGCAAATACATCGAGTTACCCAACGATTTTATAATGGCACGACAAAATAATATTGTGAGTATATAGTATGCACTCTATGTATAAGCCAATTATGAAATGTATATCGCTTGCATAGAAATAATAATAATTATAATAGTTGAACTGTATGTATATAGAAAATATTTAATATATATGCTTTTGATATAGGGGAGTGTCACGTAAATATCCAGTCGATGTTTTTTGTATAAAAGCGTGTGTTTTGGCTAAGCAAATCATAGTTTGATTCGCACTAAACTAGCTAATTCAACATGAAATTCCTGGTAAGTAATCCCTGCTACCACTTGCCCTACAGGATACAGTGTATTAATTATCTACATTTTTCTCAACTTATATAGTTCGCTTTCGCCACCCTCGCCCTCTTCGCTGTGATCAGCGCCAATCCTTATGGACAGGGTTACGGTCGTGTGGCTTACGTTCAGGATAACTACGGACATGACAGTTATGGTGGTCGTGGCAACTATGGCTACTCTCGTCCCTTGACCTCATACAGCTCCGGTGCCAGTGCTGCTGCTGCTGCCTCTGCTACCAACGGCAATGTGCGCTCCGGTTATTATAACCCACAGGCTGTCATCGGCTACAACCTAGACACTAACTACCATGGTCATGGTCGTGGTGGTTATGGCGGTTACAACCGTGGCTACTAATTTAGCTACTCCCAAAATAGCTACTTAGTTCAACGGAGCAGCTCGCGCTGCAGCTAAACTGTGTCTAAATAATAAACCAAACCAGCCAATCCGTGGATAAATGTTGAACAAAAAATTTCTACAACTTGTCTTTATTCTTCTCTGGGGTCTGCGGGTTTATACAAAGCTGTAACATACTTTGCAGCACCTGTGTAAATATAAACAACTATTTTGTAGAAAAAATAATGAACTAAAACAATCTATGGAGGTAATATTTTAATTTGAGGTTCATTGAATAATAATTGAATTTGAATTCGATTGATAAATTCAATGCAGCCAATGTATTATCGTATATCGTGTGGCGAAGTATCGATATACAGCTGCAGCGTGGCAACTCATTAATGCTTATAAGGAGGCTGCCCACTCTAATCGATTCCTTCTCTATGCAACGAGGTGGCAACTCTGCGCTGCCGCCTATTTACAGTTAGAAACACATAAATGAAAAACTTGGCATCTTTTAATCAAACCGTTGAGTGAAAATGCGTGAAAAGAGAAGTTTCTCTGTGGTTTTCACCTTACAAATTAATTGAATTGAGCAACTGGAGCGGGTTTATCAACAACATGCTCTCACGCAGCAGCAATTGCAGCATCAATGGCCATTTGGGTACACTCTAAAGAGCAGATGTTTAAGCCCAGTGAGGCGGCTGCTGCAGCAAGCCATGATACCAGCATGGCTGAAGAGGTGCTGCATTGTGTGGTGCTAAGTGGCTGTGATATGAAGTTGCGATTTGTAAAACAAGAGAAGAAAACAACAGCAGCAGCAGCAGCAGCAGCAGCAGCAACAGCAGCGGCATCATCTTTAGCAGAAGAAAAAATGTGTAAGAAGCAACAGCAAGAGATGATGCAGAGCTGGCCGGAGCTTGTGTACGCTTGGGCGTTGATGCTGGCAGCCGCCCACCATGCTGTTGGTGGCTTTGCTTCAGAGCATCGAGCTAAAATGTTGAGCTGAGAGTACGGGCAGCGCCGTGATAAATTTGCAGCGAGATCACGTTTCGAGGTGTACAATTATTTTGCTTATATAAAGAAGTGTACTTGGCATTTGGTTTGTTAATTGTGTGCCAACTGTTCCAACCTAGCAGCGAGCGCTACCCCAAATAACAGCTAACTACAGCCATGAACAAATTCGCCGTAAGTTAACACAGCCAATGACGTCGTTCGTCATTCGGTGTCTCTTCCCGTTCCGCTTGCAACCGGTATTCTAATATGACCATTCTCTTTCTATCCATACATCAGGTCGCAATCTTTGTGTGCGCCTACCTGGCCCTTGCTAGCTGCAGCGGCTATAGCGGCCATGGACACGGCTATGGCGTGCGTCAGGTCTCCAACCATGGAGAGTACAACAACAATGGTGCTGCTGCTGCCAGCGCTGCTGCCTCTTCCAACGATCGTCCCGTCGAGATCATTGCCGGTGGTCCCCGTTATGGCGGTAGCGAACATCTGCGCCCAGTTCTGCTAGACTCTGGCTATGGTCATGGACACAACAACTACGGTCATGGCATCAGCGGTCACGGCTACGACAACAGACGTCATGGCGGTTATGACAGCCACTCACGCGGCAACTATGGTCGTCCTCGCTGGTCCGTCCAGGCAGCTGGTGCCACTCTGCTCTACCCCGGCCAGAACAGCTATCGTCGTTATGCCTCCGCTCCCGAATACACCAAGGTTGTGCTGCCCGTGCGTGTCGCTGCTCCCGTTGCCAAGCTCTACGTTCCCGAGAACTACGGCCATGGTGGCTATCACCACGACAGCAAATACTAGAGCCAACCAACACTTGGTCACCTAGTGTTCTCGCTCGCTGTTTCTCGACCAGAGCAACTCCGGAAATCTACGCTGTGCGAACAGCGTCAATAAAAATGCATTGAAAAAAGTATACAGCATATGTCTTATTGATAATATGGTCACACTTGTAGCAACACCCACTCCAATACACACACACACACACACGCACACATGTGCATACACACACTGGCCTTGAGCGAGAGCTTAGCTGATTAGCGGTTCCGGTAAGCTGCTCTTTGGGCTATCACCAATGTTTGGCTCTTGGCTGTAAACAGCCGCAACCACAGTACGCGTCAGAGCTATAGTTACAGTCACACAGCTGCAGCTGTTTACTGAGTATTTCGAATTGAGATTGTAAATGCAAATGGGTTCGAGAATGCGGAGCGTGCCAGCAGCCATGCCTAAAGCGTGATCTGTAAACGAAGTCACAAATATGCTCTAATTTTAAAAATATTATAATATCGAGTTAAAAGATCTTATTAAAGTGGAATAATCAATCGATTGATGCTTAATTTGAGTATGGAAAATTTTGATCAAGTTATCTAAAAGCTGTAAACAAAATTTTTGTTAAATATTTCTTTGAATTTACTAGCAAAAATGAATCACTTTTTGTAATACTTTTTGGAAAATCTCCATTAATTTCTTTTACATATTCTGGATGAATATAAATGTAAAACTTTGTCAAAATAATGCTTAAGTATGTATATATATTAAAATAAGTAATACCTATTGAAACGAAAGCTATGCAGCATAGAAAAGTAAGCTATTATACTGGGCTTATAAATTACATATTCTTTATAATAATAATATATTTTATTGTCTAAATAAATTATATTAATATAAGGTGAGTTTGTTCAAATGTTATTAATCAAAGTAAATAATGCTTGAACTGTTCATTTGTGTCATGTTGAATTGAAATTTTGTACGCTTTATTGAGTGTATTGCCCACTGTACTCACAGTATGTGTGCTTTTACCAAACGATAAATAAAGCTCAAAAGCTTTCAAGCTAAATGGCATGGCATGTTTGACACTAGGTGACACACATACATATATATATATGTGTTAGTAGCTTGCACTTGCTGCAAGTGAAGCGATTATCTAAGCTCAGCGCGTTGCATGCCGCCAGATTAGCGGCTGAGCCGAGAGACCTAGACAATAAGAACTGCGCAGAGAACAGCGGATGCAGAGTGTTTAGGCCATGCTTGCCATGGCATACCACAGTGTGGACTATCAACAACAACAACAACAACAAGAATAACAACAATAACATTGCTAATAATTATATTTAATATTTCTTGGCATTGTTAGAGACGTTGACGTATGCCATGAGGTGAGAGCGAGCGAGTGCAGCGAGATGCTGATGCTGCTCGAGCTGCAGTTCATTGAGCAGCTAAAGATGCTGTGCGTCTGTGTGTGTGTGTGTGTATTGCATTGCGTTGTGTTGTGGACAGGTAGCCAAGTCAAAGACCTGATACCGCACACGCCAAAAGCAAGTTGAGCGTGCTGAGCAGAGGGCAGACCATATCAATGGGGCTTCAAGCTCTTTAGGTTGTCATTGTTGTTGTTGTTCTTCTTCTTCGTGTTGTCGTTGTCATTGTCGTGGTCGTGGTCAAAGCTGTTGCAATTCGGTGAGCAAAATTTCACAACGTAAACCGACACCAAAACGACGAGCCGTAGAACGAACACAGTGTCTGTCTCTGGAAAAGCTTATCAACTGCGAAAAATGGGGCAAAAAAGAAATGTAGCATCATTGGGGGCAGCGCAAGTGGAAAGTGCAAGTGGGCAGAGGGCAGTAAGCAGTGGGCGGTGTGGGATGGGAGGTGGACGGTGTCAGGGGCTGCTAATGGCTGGTGGCACAGCCCAAAGTGACTGTGGCTATGGCTGTGGCTGCGACTGCATTCGTCATGACTCTGAGGCTGTGACGAGCTACCGAAGCGCTCTCGTCTTGTGGGGTTTTGGTCACGTAAATGGCACACACAAATCGCTGGCCAGCTCAAATAATATGGCTATAAAAGCAATTTGGTCAAGCGCAATTGTTAATTAGTTTTGCAAAGTGTCGCTTCCTCGCAACAACAATGTCCGTCAACTATATGCGTCTGCTCTGCCTGTTGGCCTGCTGCATCTCGGCCAGCTTCGCTAACTTGGCCTACAGAGATGGTGGCTATGGCGGTGGCTATGGAGCCGATTATGTGAAGAACGCTGACACCGCTGAGGCTCAGGCTGCTGCTCTGACCAATGCCGCTGGTGCTGCTGCCTCTTCGGCCAAATTGGACGGCACCGACTGGTATGCCATGGATCGTTATGGCTGGCAGCAGGGCCGTCCTCTGCTGTCCAAGGCATACGGACCCCTCGACAAGCTCTACGCCGCTGCTCTGCCACCACGCTCCTTTGTTGCCGAGATCGATCCAGGTAGGTTTAAATCTCAGCCAGATTTTAATTTTATATACTAAGGGTGCCCTTTCTTTCCCTTCTTCTTCCTCAGTCTTCAAGAAGAGCGGCTATGGCGGCTATGGCCAGCACATCACTCTGCACACTGGCTCCAAACTGGCAGTCTCTGCTGCTTAAGATCGAAACTCTTAATAAATAGTGATAGTTTAAAAGTGAAATACTACTACTCTGTGTTCTTTTTCTACTCTCGGGTAGGGGTTGCTTATAGATAACTCTGACTGACTATAGGTTTGAGTTTTTCGCTTTCATCGAGATCTTCCTTTCATCATTCGCAATATTATACATTTCGTAAAACTTTGTCTATAACAGTTAGATATCATGTGTCTTGTTTCAGTTCTATCTAGCCAATTCTATATCTTCTACCTTATCAGCATTTTTCAATTTATTCGCACATTATTTTGAATATTCAAATCAAATGAGATAAAAACAAATGTGCCTCTATAAAAGTCACTTTCTGATCTCATATTTCAATTCTATTTATCTGTAGTTCTGCTCAGTTTTCTCAGATTCAGATTAATCATATTCCATGAATTTGATTTCCATTGTGTCTTAGTTTCAGCTATATTTCAGTTATAATATATTGTCTGCTTCACTTTGATCATCTTCAAATTCTCCCAAACAGACAAAAGCTGTGTTAAATGTTAACTTTGTTATTCAATTTGTTTTCTACATATATAAATTATGAGTAAATTCAGTTTTTATTGCAAAATACAAAGTAAAAGTATGAAAATTGCTCATTTTGTTGGTGATTGCTTTTTTGGTTTCTTAATCGTTTTAATTTGCAAAATTCAGTAAAATTCGTTATCGAGCACACAGATTGTAATTACCTACTAAACATAAAAATGAACTAAAAGAAGAACAGAAAAAACAAAACAAGTAGAAGCGGTTGTAAGTCGGTTAACTTGTTTCTTTTTGTATAGGAACGATGTTATGGTATTTTTGTGGTTTTTGGTTTTAAGATATATCATTTTATTGTCAGCCAACTCTATAAACAGTATCTCTCTCATTCTCTCTAAAATTTTTTGATATATTTTTTTTTGTAATTTTTTATTTGTTTTTTTTTTTAATATGGTTTTAGGTTCATTATTTTAATTAAATTACATGAACTTCAAAATATTATTATTATTATAAATAGATAGGAGATGTGTAGTGTTATATATGTATTTATAATTTATAACCTATACGAACTCTCGCAAGCTCTGAAAAAAATTTAAATTATAAAAGTTTCATATTTCAAGCAAAAATTTTCTCATTTTCTTCTCGATTTGTCAAAAAAGTGTTCAGCATTTCTGCATTCTTTCAAAAACTGAAAATGATTATAGGTAGATCTTCTTCTCAATCTCAATTTAAATTACAAAAAATATTTTGCTGCTGGGTGTTTTTCATTGTTTTTCATTGGGTGGATGTTGTGTGTGTGTGTGTGTGTGTGTATTGGTGTGTGTGTTTGTGTGTATGGTGTGTGTACGGATTAGCGATCATTTATTCCGTCTATTCGGTGATCGTTCTTGTTGTCTCCTGAATGTACACCTGGGATCCGGGCACAGTGGAGGTGGTGACGAATGTGCGGTGCTTGGCGCGGATGATATTCAAATTGGATTCGGCAACATCGGCACGATCCTCGGCAGCCTCCAGTTCACGCTGGAAACGGCGCACACGGGTGGTGGTCTGCTGAGAGACACCCTCCTGTTCGGACAGCTGGCGTCTGTAGATGTTGATCTTGGCAGTGGTCTTGTCCAGCGCATCCTGCAGCAAAATGATATTCTTCTGGTCCTCCTCGCATTGTACCATTACCTCCTTAACGGTGCGCTCCTTCTTGCGCAAGATCTTGATGGTCTCAGCGTGGCGGCGCTTCTCCTCCTCCAGCTCCAGTTCCAGATCACGAATGCGTGCCTCCAGTTTGCTGATGATGCGCTTGCTACCGGCAACAGCGTTCAGCTCGACTTCCTCCAGGCGAATGGACAAGTTCTGTTAAAGAACATAGCATTAGCTACAATATTCGACAACAAATATAGGTAAAACCTACCTTGACTTCGACTTCCAAAGACTTCTTGATGGTCTCCAGCTTGACAATGCGCTCCTGCTCCTCATGCACCTGTTCGACGACATGCTTCAGCTCGACGGTGACCTTCTGGTAGCGCTCGTCGCTGATGCGCAGCTCCTTGGACACCTCCTCATAGTCGGAAGCAACAACAGACAGCTCCTGCTCCAGCTTGGACTTCAGCGAGACCAAGTTGACATTGGCAGTGCTCAGCTCATTGATGCGAGTGGTGGCCTCCTCATACTGCAGCTCCACAGTGCGCTTGGCACGGTTGGCGCTATCCAAATGAGAGCGAACCTCCTCCAATTCACCATTGAGACCAGCCAAACGGCGCTGGGCAACGCCATACTGATCCAAAGTGGCCTGCAGCTGGCGCTGCACATCCTCGTAGTGAGCCTGGAGCTCAGTCAGCTGCAGCGACTGCTTCTTGATGACCTTCTGCAGATCGATGTTGGTCTTGTTGGCCACATCCAGAGACATCTCCAGCTCAGTGATCTGAATCTGCAGCTTCTTCTTGATGCGAGCGACCTCAGTCTTCAGACGGGTCTCGGCCTCAATGACGCGTGCATTCAGCTGTTCGATCTCAATGCTGGTCTGCTTGCTATATACATGATCATACATCAAATACATCGTATTACAATCATATTCAATAGGTCTTCAATCATTTAATAGTAGCTTTTACCGCTACTTGCTGGAAGTTGCCCTCAAATTAAGTTTTTACCTCGAAATCGTTGTGCATTTTGTCTATGCATTCGCAGTGCGCTATTTTTGGCCCAATGTCTGACCCACAAAAATTATTTTCGTAGTACTCAGCATTCATACGCAACTCAAATCAACTTATTGTGCACTCAAAAGTGCGAATCAACTCGATTTTACTCAGTGCAGTGCTGACTGTGATGTCTTGGGTTGGCATTGTCAAAAATTTGCTAAAGATTTTTGTCGTATATTCGAAGACGCTTGATAAAGACATCGAACTTGTCACAAATAGCGCGTTTACATGCCAAGCATTGTTACCTTAGTTCCTTTGCCAACAACAACAACAATAACAATTACAACAATAGAAAATTACAACAAAATGCATTTGCGACAAGTGCATCATGCATCTAATTTTAGGCGTAGGTGCTCTGCTCTGCTCTGTTTTATTCTGTTCTATTCTGTTCTGGTCTATTGTTTTTGTCAATTGCAAACGCATTTGTCTTGCCAAATATTTTTGACTAATATCTTGTTTATAGAACTGTTGATTCACCTGATCAGTTTTGAAACTATCTATGCACATATATAGTTGCTTTAATCATGTTCATTGACAATTCTTCAAATCGAAAAATTACAAATAGATTTTAACTGCAGCTACAGTTAAATATTTCTATACTCTATATTGATCGCGACTTATAAGAGTTACGAGTTTTGTTATATTTACAAGCACCTAATCTGTAAACTATAACATTATATTCGATATATCGAAAGGGAACTATATAGAGATCTAGAGATGGCATATAATTTACTCTAGTTGCTAAAGATAAAAGATCGTTATAACGTCGAACTTTGTCTCTAGAGTAAATTATATGCCGCCTCTAGATCTCGATATAGTTCTCTTTCGTCATATCGAAATCTATGTCGCATTTAAGCAGATATATTTGCTACATTAATCTTATGTTCCATATAGTTTCTCCTACACATTTATCAGTCTAAATAGTAGGTGCTTTGCGTTTTTTTTTGTTTTCTAGCCCATTGCTTAGTTACTTAATCTATGTGTGCTCATTGTTGTCGCTATGCCAAGGTATTTAGCTTTGGGTTTTTCTGTCTTTGCGAACGTAAGTATTTTGCATTTAATTTTAATTTTTCTCAATTTGTGTGTGTGTGTTTTTTTTTTTGTATTTTGTCTTTTGTGTTTTTCATTTTCAAAAGTTTTGTTTTTGTTGTTTGTTTTTTCTTTTCCTTTCAATGTTTATTGTCTACGCAAAAATATGTGATGAATTTGTTGCTACTCAATTTTATTTTGTTGCTGTCATGCGCAACTCAAGAAATTAAAATAAGATATTGGTTTTGATTTTGGTTTTTTTTTTCGGTTTGCTTTTCTTCGCCCTGAAGGACACACGTCAAACAATGGGCTAACAATTTGCCAAAACTATACTAAAATACCTGATAGATATAGTAGATAAAGATTTTGTGGTGTGGGCGTGCGTAATATGATCAGCAACACATGAATGGGCACTAGAGAGCCATTAGATTAAGTAAAATATATATGTTATTATGACAAGACTTGTACTAACTACGGCAAGAGCTTAAAGACAGCTGTAACTATGATAATTGCCGCTACTGTATAGAGAAACATTAGCTATATTTGTCTATGCTATGTGGGAATATTCTTTTAAGCATGCTATTCAATCATATTCCACATAATATATAGAGCAATTATGATGATGGTCAGCTGCAAATGGCAGAGACAAATATGCAGCGTTTCTATGCAATTAGCCAAGAGAAACATTTAGAAATGTATGCAGAAGAAATCATTTACAGACGACTAAACAAAAGATACAATGCCAGCCATATACACGAAGAACAGAGAAAAGATAGCCAAGAAAAAACAGAAGACAGAAGACCGAAGACCGAAGACAGAAGACAGAATAGATAAATAACCCAAGCCAAAAAAGCAAAGTGCATGAATTATACTGGGCAAAAATGCGAATAGAAGCGTCGAGAAACAAAAATACATTTTGCAAATCTACAACAGACAAAAGATATAGACACATACAGCCAGAGGGAGAGACAGATACAGATAGTTAGGGGTAAAGCGATAAAAGAATATATACCAATAATCTCTAAGTTGTGGCTTTCAAAAATTGTGAGCTACAATTCAAAAATGTTCGCATTTATTCAGTTTTATGGTATATCTGGGCGAGCAACTATATCAATATATCAATATTTGCTGTGGCATGAGCTAATTAATGAGTTGAGATGATATATGTAGGTGCTTTTGATAGAAGCGACAACTATGGCTATAGAAACAGCTATAATAGAATAACAGGAAAGAGAAACGAAAGCTTGGAATAGCTCAATGCTTCCAATAGATATAGCTATAGTCCTTGAGTTTGGGATGTGTACGCAATACCTTGCGACAGATCCAACACTTATCCTCTATACCACACCTGCTATCCGCATAGAACTCCACGGTGCGCTGATTCAGCGATGATAACTGACGCTTGACATTGTGGAGCGACGAGGAGACACGATGATCGAGCTTATCGACCAAACGATCATCCATTAGCTCCATATGCATGGTATGGGCACGAATAGTGCCACCACCACCACTAATGCTGACCACATCATCATAGGGAGATGTGGAGCGCGCACGCGATACGGCACGACTCGAACGCACTAGGGTCTGAGCGATATAGTTCTCCTCCTCCTGTTTGGCATTCTTGATATTACGCTCCGATTCAGAGAGCAGGGCCTGGGCAATGGCACTGGCCGATTTGCCGCGAATGGATCGTTTAAAATCGTCCGACATTTGATCAAATTCGTTATCTAGCTCGATCTTACGTATGCGCTGCAATATCTTTAACGTATCACGCTTTATAATATCCTCGAGCTCCTCCTGACGGCGACGACGACGCTGACGCGATCTCTCAACAACTGTATCCGGTTCAATGTGCTTGGCCACACGCGTTGCGTCAACGAGCTTCTGCACACTGAACGGCGTTCGTTTCTGTGCACGAAAATTAAGCAGAATCTCATCGGCACGAGCGGCGCAGGTGCGCGACAGGCGTACGATCTCATCGGCATTATAATGCCGCACCGCATTCGAGGAGCGATACTGCTTCAGGCCCCGCTCGCTCACCCATGGCAGATGCGGTTGCTGCACTTTCAGGCCTTTCGCCTTTGCGTCCAAATAGTCTAACATTGGCTGATAGAAATTCATCGTATAGCCATAGTTATCATCGTATGTGGTGCCATGGCGCAAACGTGAGGGACGCTGTTGCAACGCGAGCGCCATATTTTCAGTGGGAGTGAGAGTGCGAACGAGAGCGAATAGTGAGGAGAGAGAGAAGGGGATCGAGCGAGTATATGGAGTATGCGTATGAGTTATGTGAGTGTTCTTAGCATATGAATACTCTAAAAGCAAATCAAACAACTATAACAACAAATTGTGGTTGATGCTGATGCTGATGCTGCTGCTTGCCTCTGCTGCTGCTGTTGTCAGTTGTCGCTTTGTCGCCTGGTTGTTGCTGCTGTCGCTTTAGCTGTTGCTCGTGTCTTGTCAAAAACAAAAAACAAAAACAAAAACTTTGGCAATAGTTGCTGCTGCTGTTGGTGTTGTTGCTGTTGCTGTTGCTGCTGCTGCTCGATTCGCAAATAAATTTTCAAATTTGTCGAAATCTATAAAAAGATTGCAGTTTTTTCGTTTGTTTTCAGCTGTTGTTGTTGCAAAAAGGTATAGCACCATAATGACGACAATAATAATAACAACAATAACAACATCATTATCATTATCATGATCACTAACATCATCATCATCATTATCATGGCGCGTTTTCCGTATGCTGCGAATTTGTTTCAGTTGGCAGTCAATGCTGTGTGATTGATTCATTTTCTTTTGGCAACATTTACGCAAGAGCAAAAGAAAATTTTTGAATAAATTTTTCAAATTATTAACAAACATATTAACTTTAAAGGAATTAGAGTGAAAGCAAGTTTAGAGTCTTGTTTACTTTAAGCTGTATTTAAAATGATTTTTTTTTTACTTTTTTAGAGTTCTATCTTTACGCGAGAGCAAATAAAATTTATCAAACAAATTTTAAAAAATATTTAACTTTAAAGAAAGTTCACAACAATCAAGACTAGAGTCTTGTTTGCGTTAAGACACAATTGATATGATTTTAAAAATGTTTTTCCAACGCTTTTTTCGATCTGCCAACTTTCACAAATTCTTGCACTAAGCCAGGAAGACGTTTACCCACCTCAGCGCTGTTTTTAGCTGCTTTTACTAAATTCCCATCAAATATTTGCACTTATGCAATCACAACAACTGCGCAATTTTCTGTACAAAATAATTAAACATAAATCAATTCTTCAAATCAATCTTCATGTCTCCATAAACAAACTAACTTCTTTTTGTTCTTCTTCGTTTGCCTTTAGGCAGCGCAAAGGATGCAAGGAGTAGCAGATTTTGCTACTTCTATTGGGTCCAAAGAAAACTAAAGCCGTGTTGCTTAGGGCGCGACTAGATAAATCGTACTGACTGCAACAAATGGGTCAATTTGATATCAATTTGCGCGACAACAATTACGACGACAATGCAACAACAGATAGAAAGAAAGACAAAAAAAACCAATCGATTGATTTGTTGATTGAACGTCGAACGCTTCCGTTTTGGCAGTGGAAAATGCAAGGCAATCGAATCGACGCTGTCTGCCAGCTTCTGGCACAGGCGTCGACATTTTGAGGGGCAACTTCCAAGGGGATTTTAGGGTATTGAGCTGTGTATGCGCACGCTTACCGAATAGCCTCAATTTCCTCATCCTTCTCGGCCAGACGACGCTCGGCGTCGTGGCGGTACTGGTTGAAGTCAGCGGCCAGACGCTGTCCGCGCTGCTCCTCAGCCTTGCGGCCCTGTAAATTACATAGATAGATACATATTAGATTGGATTTCTTAATTAATTATGTGTGGGGGGCACTTACAGCTTCGGCTTCCTTGTAGGCAGCGGTCAGTTCATCACGCTCGTTCTCCAGGCGACGCAGCTCCAATTCCATTTCGTGCATGCGACGGTTCAGCTCGTTGATGACGCTCTTGGCCTCATGCAGATCATCTGATTAGAGGGTAGAGAAGGTATTCGATTAGTTTAAAAATTCGATTGATTTTGATTTTATGTCGACTTACCGCCCAGCTTCTTGTTCTCACGCGCCAGCTGACCGTTGGCATCCTTGACCTTGTCCAGTTCGTGAATGGTGCGCTGCAGATCGGCGTGCTTGTTCTTCAGATCGCGCTGGCTGGTCTCGTACAGAATGATGGTCTCGTCCAGGCGGCTCTTCAGTTCGACATTGTGCTTCTCCAGGGTGTTGACAGACTTTTGCAATTCGCGGCAGGTGTTGTTGGATTTCTCCAGATCGATGATGAGGACCTCAACTTCGCTGGCGAGACGGGTCTTCATCTTCTCGAGATTGTTGACCTTAACGACAAGGGTTTCGATGTGCTCCTCCAGTTCGGTGATGCGCACTTGGTACTTGCGACGAATCTCTTCAACCTCTTCGGCACGGGCTGCCACTTCGGCATTCCACTTGTTTTGCCATGAAGTGGCATCAGCATTGGCCTTGACCAACTGACGTTCCAAGTCAATGCGCGCCTCGGACTCTTCTTCGAGTTGAGAACGAGTTGAATCCAATTCGATCTCAACCTGATGCAGTGAAGATTCGAGCATTGAGCGACGACGGTCTTCGTCTTCCAAACGGCGGCGTGCATCCTCCAGCTGGGAAATGACTTGGCTCTTGGAAAACGAGACAGTGTCCAATTGAACTTTGAGATCTTGGACGTCCTTGATCAGCTCAATGTTCTCCTGCGAGAGGCGAGATTTGTGCGAAGTGATATCGATGACGGTGCGATTCAACTCCTCGATTTTCACATTCAGCTCCGAAATGGAGATCTCCAATTTCTGGATGTGCTTCTCCGACACGATTTTCTCCTTGTTATAGGATTCGATTTGGGAGAGCAGCTCGTAGACTTCGGCCTGGAATTTGGCCTTGTCCTTTTCGGCTCTGTAAAAACAAATCGATTCAAGTACAAAAAAAAAATCCAAATCAATTAATAAAAGGCTCCCATAATCGATAATAGAATACTTAGGCATGGCATGGCATAGCATGAGGTCGTTCAATTGTCAATTGGAGTTCGGAGTCAAGCTGTATAGAGCCATAGCCAAGCTGTCATAAAAAAGCTCTCAAGTGCTATGTTCAAGCTAGGATATAAATTTTTCAATTGATTTTTGAGCTTTCGGCAAAACCAACGCTCGCATCGCCAAATGAAAAGCTTCAGCTGGAGCCAAAGCTTTACATTCAGCAAAAGCTTGCGATCGTTTTGTCCGTCAAAAAGCTCACACGCTTAAGGTTAAGTGCAATGTGCCTGGAAGCAAGCTTTTTGTTTTTATATAACAAAAAAAAAAAATTGTTTTAAAATGTCTGTTAATGTTAAATGCGATAATTTATGTTAATTCCTAACATTTTTCACATGCAAAACGGCTTGGCCTTTCAGCTAGAGTAATTACAGTGATTAAGAGTGAAATATTTGTGAAATCGTGTGGCGGGGCGGTCGAAAGTGAAAAACGTATCGAATTTCCATAAAGTTCAATGGGATGAAAAGAGACGGCAACAACAACAACAACAACAACAAGAATCATCATCAACAAATTTTGAATATGATTCAATCAAAGACATATTTGGATTGGGCGTTGGTGCAAATGAGAGAGCAACAACAACAACTCAGAGAGACAGCTATAGCCAGAGACAGAGAGAGAGAGAGAGAGAGAGAGAGAGAGAGAGAGAGAGAGAGAGAGAGAAAGAGAGAGGGAGGGAAAAGTAGAAGGAGAGCAAGATATTGTACGAGAGCGAGCAAGAGAAATGCGGATCTCTCTGCTGCTACTTAGCGCTCAAGAATGTAGATGAAAATTTAAAAATTTTCTAAAAATAAATGCCAAAATATTCGCCTGCTTGTTTTTGTCGCTTTTGCCCCTGTTGCCTTTGTTGTTGTTGTTGTTGTTGTTGTTGTAGCTGTGGAACAACATATGGTTGCGTGCGTGCGGAAAACGTACGTTGAAAACTTTTCTTAATTTTTCTAAATTTCGAAAATAAAAGCTTTCGGCATTAAGCTTGCCGGCGAGAGCGAGAAAACTGCTTATTGCTTGGCAGTCAAAAAAACTGCGCAAACTCAAAGCAAAACTCACAACACACACACTCACACACACACATTCTCACACACACTCACACAATCACACACACACACACACTCACATACACGCACAGTGAGAGAATTTTCACCTGAGCTAAAGCAGAAATGCTTATCAATCAGCCAACAATTGCAACACTTTCCACATGAATGTGGCAACAATTCAACTGGATTCGAAATGGAAAAAAGGAAAATGGAAAATGGAAAAAGGAAAAGCCTTGCAGCTGACATTACGCATACGATGTATTCTATAAGCAGCCTTGAATTTGGCTTACTTAAATCTTTGCTGATTTTTTTCGTTTTCTTGATCTTTTCGAAAAACTTTCGAACAAAATTCCTATGCATTTATTTTTGGATACTCGCCATTTGATTTGGAAATATGAGTAGCAAACAGCAAATAACAACGTTGTTCTTGTTGTTGTTGTTGTGCTCATTTTATATTTTTTCTTTTCGGGTTTTTTTTTCGTTCGAAACTTTTGAAATTTGTGTCAATAGAACTTGCAAGCAATGCAAGTTGAATTTTCATTTCCATTTCCATAGATCTCCCACTGTGGGTCTGGGCTCTCTCTCTCTTCGCATAATTCTGCTTGTCATGGCATTTTGATGAATTGTTTATGAACTGATTTGTATTCTTTTTTTTTTGGGTTGGGGCTCTGGCTTTTTGGTGTCAGCGGAGCAAAGCAAGGTTAACAAAGTTATTGTTGTTGCTGTTTGTTGCTTTTGTTATATTTTGCATTTAACTTTATGGAAAGACATTGAAAAGTCAACGCCAGCTGACGCCGTTTCATCAACATCAGGCATAAGTATAACATATAAACACATACACATACACACACACACACACACACACACACACACACACACACACACATAATAAACAATAAACATGAATATGCATGTTTATGTTTGTTCTGTGATTTCTAGGTCAACATTTCAATTTGAATAAGTGCAGCATGGCTAGGATGTTTTTTTGTTAGTATGAAAATATGTAAACTTGTTGATAGTTTTATTATATGAAATTGTTAAGCATTTTGCTGTATTTTTTGTGTATTTTCTCCTGTTTTGGCCTTACCTAGCCTTATTTTTCGTTAGGATTTCGACTTGTTCCTGGAAATCCGTAATAATTTCGTTGTGCTTTTTCTTCAAAAGCGTGGCGGTCTCCTCAGATTCAAGATGAACATCCTCAAGCATCTTGCGCAGCTTCAACAGCTCACAATCACGCTTGCGATTGGCTTCAAACTATTGTTTAGATCATAAATTATAGATTAGATATTATAATATAATGTTAAGATATTTAGCAATTAAAATAGACAAACTTACTTGATGTTCAGCACCACCCTCAGCTTCCTCGAGACGCTCGGACATCTGTATGACCTGAACGCTGAGGTCGGCTTTCTCGCGCTCGATCTGTAAGATAGGATAAACATTATTATAGAAACCAATAACAAATCTATGGCATCTTAGACTTAGAGACCTACATTCACATTATATAGTTTATTATATCAAAATTTCATAATTTTCTTTCTTCTTTTGTCTATTTTTAAAGCCCACACACATTGAAGGCATCAAGATAAACCAATGGATGCCTCATGGCAAATATTCAAACGTACCATAAAATATATAAATCAAATTAATCAGTCAAAAATAATTATGTGCATGTTGTAACACCCAACAAACAAAAAATAGAAAAATATTAGAATTTATATACAATGGCATAATGCCAACTAAATTCTTTATAGGTATCATTCATTCGCTCTATACCTATTGCTTCTATATAAGCAAGTATCTGTAGCTATAGCTGTATCTGTATCTATATAAACATGTACTTATATTGCATTTCCAAAGAAAATGAAGCAAAAAAAAGAGTGCATTAAACAATTTTTATTATACGCAGAATTTCAGCAAAATTTTTCTCGTTTAACCCAATTTGAAAAAACCAGCGAATTTGCGTAAAATTACATTTTTTCTTTTCAGTTTCTTTTGTTCCTTGTTGGTGATTAAATAGAGTTTTATGCATGTTTTTTTTTATATATTTTGTTACTGCAATTGGGAAACTGTCAGCTGCACTGACATGTGCGAAAATACGCTTCTATTTAACAGCCCTAGAAGCTGGAAAAACTAAAGCTGTTGTATACAGTTTGAAAAATTTGTAGGGAAGGAAATTTTGACCTGCAATTTTGTCTGCAGACTGCATAAATATCTTCAAAAATATTTAATAAATTCTAGGATTAAATTTTGTTTTAAGAAAAATTCTTTTAGTTAAACCTTTTAGCAAGTTTCTCCATGCTTTAAACTGGCATATGCATATGCTTAGTTTCTTGGTAATAAAACTGTTCAAAGGCCACGTAAGTTGGGCTACCAACGCCATGTGTATTTTAGAGGTACTTTTGTCTATATACAAATACATATAGATATACATATAGATATAGATATATATGCATATAGCTGCGTATGGTAGAAGACAGTCTGTTTTTCGTTTTCGAATACTTTTAATGTGCAAGAAAATTATTTAATTTTCCCACACACATTTACACCAACGCACACACACACATACAAAGCTTTTCAGCTGTGTGCCAGCAAAATTTTTCATTTCGACTTTTCTCTCTTTCTATCTCTCTCTCTCTCTCTCTTTAACTTTGGCTCTCTCTCTCTCTCTCTCTGGTTATGTATGAGTATGTGTATTGTTTATTAGTTGATGATGATCATG
>JBANCZ010001045.1:0-25348 GCA_037040025.1 Sphaerogastrella javana | reverse complement strand
AGCACAGAGACGTGCGATCTGATGTGCTATTGATTAAAAATCAATATTTGGAAAGGAGCTTAGCCACACAAGATATGATATGATATGATATGCAATAATCGATTATTTTGTTTAATTTTACGATTTAATTGTATCGATTTATGGGTTGCGAATAATTGAATCAGTACTCGATTATTCGACAAATTAATCGCATGATGCAATTTGCATCACTATATTTTTTGCCGCCAAATTTATAGTTGTACTAAAGATAAATTAATATAAAAAATAAAGTAAAACATGGCCCCGACGACAAGCAAAGTGTGGCAATATTTTGGCAAAAAAGATGAAAAAGAAGTCCAGTGTCGACTCTGTTTAAAAATGCTAAAATATTGCAAAAATACTACCAATATGCTTCAGCATTTAAAGTTGAAGCATGTTAAAGAGTTTGCATCTCTTAAGGAGGTAAGTATTTCAATAATCATTAACAACATTAGTATGTTAAAATGTTAACTATTTTAGACGCCAACCGGCTCTGAAACTGAAACTGATAGTGAGATACCTAGCGCAAGCCGCAGTGCAACATCAGCACCCCAGCCAGCCAACAGGCAGATTCAGCCAAATATTGAAGCGGCATTTTTCAACGCACAAAGCTATGCTTCGGGTGGCTCCAAGCATAGTGAGATCACCAAGTGCATTGTGAAAATGGTAATTATGGACAATTTGCCATTTTCGCATGTGGAAGGTAATATGTTAAGAAATATAATTTTGGTTAGTGTTGCTAACAGTGATTATGAATTTCAGGTAAAGGGTTCTTGAAATTAATAAAGGAGCTGCATCCCTTATATAAAGTGCCAGCCAGGAACACAATAAAGGCTGAAATGGAGAAAATGTATGACGAGGAGATTGCAAACTTTAAACAAACGGTGACCCAAGTGTCCGGCATGTCCTTAACTACAGATATATGGACGGATATAAACACAAATAGCATGATTGGCTTAACATTGCACGGCCTATTTGAAAATAAGCAAATCGTTGCGACAATTGGGGTGTTCAAGTTGACACAAGCCCACACTGCGGAGCACATTTCTGAAGTGCTAATGTCGGCATTGGACAAGTTTGCTATTACAAAAAACCAGGTAACAGCAGTGGTGACGGATAATGGCGCCAATATGGTGAAGGCAATACACCAAAGCTTTGGCAAGTCCCACCATATACCGTGCTACGCCCACACTTTAAATTTAGTTTGCACGAAAGCCCTTGAAATTGACGCCGCTGCAAATGTAGTAGCAAAATGCCGCTCTATTGTCCTCTGGTTGAAGCGCAACGGCAGATCCAAAGAAAACTTGCATCTGCTGCAGGTTTCTGCTGGCGTATCAGAAGGAAATGCCCTAAAGGTAATAGTCGACGTTAAAACCAGGTGGAATTCCACTTTCTACATGTTGGAGCGCTTTGTTAAGCTTATTTCTTACATCGGCCAAGTCCTTTTAAATTTTTCGGATGCACCGCAGATGATATCAACAAGAGACAAAAATGATATAATTGAAATTATTGCCTTGCTCAAGCCACTGGAAGCTATGACGACACAGATAAGTGGGGAGAAATACGCAACTTTGAGCCAGGTCATACTCATTACTCATTGTGGACGCCAACAAATAATGAGGGTAGTGTGCATGTCATCTGTGGGAAATGAGCTAAAAGCGGCAATATTGTCACAATTTGATCGACGGTTCGAATCAATGGAACATTCTTTCTTATTAGCCGCATCCACATTATTGGATCCGCGCTTTAAGAAAATACATTTTCAAGATCCACTGGCATTGGCTTCTGTTATGAAGCATATAAGGAAAGAACTAACCGCACTTTCGCATATAGATGAAAGCACAGAAAGTACGAGTGACGGGAGTGTCGAAGCGGAGTTTGATTTGTGGGCCCATCACAAGACTCTGGTGCACAAGCGTCGAAAGAAACATGACGACCCATATCAAATCCAAGACGAGCTAACGTTTTTCCTCAATGCTCCTGTCATGGAGCTGAAAACTAATGTGGTCAATGCCTGGGAGGAGATGAAGCAGGTATACCCAATGTTGTACACAATTGCGCGCCAATATTGTTTCCTAATTGGAACATCAGTGCCGGCGGAACGCCTTTTCTCCAAGGCGGGTGCTACCGCCACAGAGAAGCGCAATAGGCTCACTACATCACGCCTAAACAAATTATTATTTTTAAACTCTATTTTAAATAAATAAATAAACTTTGTAATATAATTTTTGTGTTTATTATTGATGATAATACTAAATTAAAAAAATATAATCATATGATTAATCGATTCATTCATTTTTCAGCGATGAATTGCAATTAATAATCGCATGGACTTTATTAATCATATAATTCATTAATCGATTAATAAATTTTTTTTGCCATCACTAGTTGTGCGCTTGTTGTCTCACTCGCACACACACACACACACACACACAGTGGCTGGTGGGTTGGAGCAGCGCCATTTTGTTGCGGCTTAAGCGTGGGTGGGCCTTAGCACTGCAGGGGTGTCATTTTTTTCTGAGCAAAAAAAGCTTAAAAAAGCGGAATCCCAGAGAAAAAAGGTAAAAAAAGCTGATTTTTATAAAATAATATATTTGTTTTTCATTTATAAAAAATCATTTATATTAAAAAAAAAAGTGCACTTATTATATACATCCATAATATTAAAGTATATTTAACAATTCATCAAAATTTTCCGAGTCATCGCTCGGATAATAGTCTCGTTGTACTATTTTGGTTAGGCAGCGGAGGGGTACTTCATAATCAAAACAGCACTTATTTTGTCGGCGCAGTCCATATCTAAAATTTTAAGTAAATTAATTTCTACTTTAAAAATAAATTTAAATATGTACCTTATACTTAAAATAGCTTTTAATGTTTCGACATTCATGCTACTGCGAATTTTCGTTTTGATCAAGTGCACTTGGCTAAAAGCCCGCTCGACTTCAGCATTTGACCAAGGCAGTGAGAGCAGTTCCAGAGCAACTAAAGCCAATTCAGAAAACCGACAGTTTCCGCCAGAATCCCGGTAGTTCAAAACTTCATTCCAGAACTTCTCGGAGTCATCAACATTTTCCCATTGTACTAGGGTAATGTCGTTGTACTGGCGTTCAATCTGTCCTATTTTCTCTCGATGATTGAAGTACTCCAGGATTGGAATAATGTTTTGTTTTTTTATTTTCAATATATTTTCAACTGAAAAAGCATCCGTTTCAGTATGCTAAAGTTGTCCGGCAACCTGAAATTGAAAAAAAGGTTAATTTAGTGCAACAAATTAATAAAAAATAAAGATAATATTTAACTTTGCTTCAACTGCTTAGCCAGCTCTACTGCAAAACCCGTACAGCATTCTCTTATTTCCTTTTCTTCAAAGGATTCTATTTTCACAGCTTTGATTTCCTTTTCAAATTCATAGCCGAGATATAAATCGCTTTTTACATGTTTCTCAAAATCCTCATCATTAATAATGTCTACCAGGGTTTCAGGAGGTATTATTTTTTTGCTTTAATGAGTTAATAGCGAATATTAGGTCATTTAACAGCATCGCCGCATTAGCAGAATTGCTTTGAAAGCATTTATTGATTTTTTGCATGTCTTGCAATATGGGCTTCAAAAATAATAAATACAAATGGATTTTGCTGTCACAGAAAGATTCATAAAGAATCTTAGCTGTTTTGCATTTCTCATTTGTGGCAGCAATTCCAAAGTGAGTTTTAAGTTCATCCCACTGGTCCAAAATTCGAGTCACTGCCATTTCGATTGACAGCCATCTATTGTCGCAAACCCTTGGAATTTTAAGTGGAGCCTTTTTATTAAAAATATGCTTGTTAATTTTTTAATTTTAACTAACGTTGGGGACAATCACTTTTACATACACTACACGCTTGTTATAGGTAAACAATCACTTGGCATTAGTAGAAACTAGATTTTTGGAATGAATTAGAAATATTAATACATAAACAGATTGACTATACACATATCAAACAGATTATAATTATACCAAATACACCACCTTTTCATTATTAATGCACTCATACATTTTTTTGTATAGTGACTGCCGAATGGAACTTTTGGAAAACCAATTATAGGTTTCGTAAATCAAAAATTCCAAATCGTCAGGAAAGAATTTTTTACATGCACTGTTTACAGCCAATTGCACCGAATGGCAAACACATTTTATTAGTATAAGAGAGGGTGCATCCTTCTTCAAATGTGTGTACACGCTATTCTTATTCCCTATCATCACACTTGCATTATCGGTCCCAATTCCAATTAATTTTTTTATATCGAGTTTTAAATGCTTTAACTCCTCTCTGAGACCGTCTGCGATAGACAAAGCGTCCCCACCTTCTAACTTAATTAGGCTTAAATAAGTAAAAACTATCACTCCACGGTCTACAGAAAAGTACTTAATGACCACACCTAAATATTTAATGTATAGACATAAAACAGTTAAAAATGATTGCAAATAATATTTATATATATGTTTGTATATTATTATCTCACCAAGTAATTTTGTAACGCTAACATCTGTGGATTCGTCCAAAAGGAGGCTAAACTTGGAGTCGCCAATATCCTTTTGCAGCTCATCATTAAAATGGGGAGCCAATGCATAGTATTTAATCATATATGCGCATTTTGTACGATGAAGTTTTATTTTCAACGCGTTGTTGCCGTCACTAAACTTTTTTTGGCAAAGGTCACTTAAGTGATTAATAGGGGCGATTGCGCTATGCTGAGCAACAAATAAGCAAAGCGCTGCCTCCTGCTCAATTGTTTTGTTTGTAGGCAATTGAGTAAAATTGAATTTATTTTTTTGCTCAAAGCCACCCATTGCAGCATTGTGCTTTTTTGTAGCAGCATGTGCCCGCAGATCACTTAATTTTGCAGTTATGCTGCATTTGCAATAACTGCAAAACACCCGTGTTAAGTCTGTGGGATCCTTCCTCACCCACTCCTTAAACTCCGTGCTCTGCATCCACACATCTCGCACTTTTTGTTTATAATTTTCTTTTGGCATCGTGAATTTTGTCCAAATGAATTTCACAATGTTAGTGATGGAACTTGCGCCAATTTAGGTGTGAACGTTTGAAAACAATTATTCGATATATGTAAATATCGATACTTTGCCAATAGAATAACATTTTTAACATTTCATCCGTCAACTCAATTAAAACAACTTTTAAAATTGAGTAAACGTACAATTTAAAAAAAATCTTTTATATTTGACAAAAAAGCTGGAATTCCCGCTGCCCGCTGTTTTAAAATTTTATCCGCAATCACACTTCAAAAAAAGCCAAATCTAACGGGAAAAAAGCAGAAATGACACCCCTGCTTAGCAGAGGCAAACCGACAGACAGACAGACAGACAGATGGATGAAAGGAAAAAAAACGGTGTCAAAATGCTTGTAGCAGCTTTTGCAGCCGCCGCAGGCAACAGCTACACAAACACAAACACAAATACAAATACAAATACAAATGCAAGCGCAAGCACAAACAATAACAGTAACAAAGCTTAGGCTAAGCTTTCACTTGAACGTCGCCGTCGACGTCAACGTCAACGTTTGCGTCGGCGTCACTGGCAACTTTGTAGCGGCTCTCACTCAAGCACACGCACACGCATGCACATACGCACTCACACAGCGCTCTCTTTCTCTATCTCAATGTCTCTCCATCTCTCTTTGCTTCTTCTCTCTGCTTGATCACTCTCCCTCTGCCTGCGTCGACTGCGACGTCAGCTTCAACTGATTTTTGTCGCACATTGCCTTCACAGCAGTCGCCGTTGCCTGCGTCGACTGCGCTGCCATCGTTCTTACTTCTTCCTTCTTCGTTCTTCGTTCTTCCTTCTACTTTTATTTTGTATTTATTTTCTGCTGCTGCTGCTGCTGCCTGAACGCCGGCTGCGTCGGTTTGGCTTTCGAACATTTCTAGTTTGGCTCTGCTCGAGTTGAATCCAGAGGCCGCTGCTGGCGCGTTTATCGCAGTTCGCAATTTCGCATTATTCAGCGCGTGTATATGTTACGTATGTGTGCGTGTGTGTGTGTGTGTGTGTGTGTGTGTTTGTGCGCGCCTCGTATTCGTATTCATATTCACGTATTCGTATTCACGCATTCACGTTCACACGGTGGCTAGCTGCGTACGGCGTTTACACGTTTCGCACGTTGCATTTGAAGCCCATTTTTTTTTTGCCATCGTATGCCAAATATCTTGGCATTTTGTCGTTTTGTCGCTTTGTCGTTTTGCCGTCGCTACGCGTGTTTAACCCACAAACGCCTGCAACATTTTTTTTTTTGACGCCTTTTCTTTTGTGTTACTGCAAAACTAAACTGTTAACAGCAGTGCTATGAAAGTGATCTAAAAGTGATCTATCTGCGATCTAACAGTGATCTAATAGCTATCTTAAAGCGATCTAACAATGATCTAACACAATATCTATTTGCGACCTAACAGAAAATCTATTTGCGATCTAACACAGTGTTCGATTATTGTGAAATATCGGAAAACAACAGGCGAACATATACTGCAATCGTCATCTGCTTTTTTGGAGGGGCCCACGTTCCACGAGGGAACCGACAGGTGCCCGCATTTTCTTGTTGTTTTGGCTGCGGCTACACGTCAAAAGCGGATTATATAATACCATATAAATTAATAACAAATCATGATTATACCATGTATATGAAAATCGTATATATGGTATACATATCAACAATACTATATGGAAGTTTTATATACCCTACATATGTTGCTATATATTATATATTCAAATTGTCTATTTATAATCTTAAACCCTGTTCATAAACCCTATGCACCTTACAAACCGTTGTCCAGATTTTGCCTAACTCTGCCTAAAGCTACACCCATAGTGTCTATACCAATATATATCTATAGATGTATACCCACACCTATTGTCTAGTTATGGCTATAACTATATATAGCTATATCCATATCCCTGCGGTATGTTAATGGTAAAACTTTCTATAAGAATTTATCTTTTAAATTGTATAGGCCCTCGAAAATCCTTTCGTTTTGGAATAATAAGAAACCCGATCAGGCCCAATCAACAGACCTTAACCCCAGTTTCAAGCTGCATTACATCCGGCCATATAAATACCCATATTCCAAATTTAAAAAAATTTTTTTATTTTTGAGAATTCATTATGGTTTTCAAAGCATCGAAATGTCTCCAAGTCGATGGTTTTCCATTAATTTTTGCGGTGTTACATTCATTTTTAGACCCTGTGTTTATGATCAGGATGAGAAGCCGAGTCGATTGAGCCATGTCTGTCTGTCTGTCCGTCCGTATGAACACCTAGATTTGTCCTAGATATGGCCGAAGCAGATCAAGTTTGTTTCAAATTTTGAATACCTGCCCCCACTCCCACGCAATACGCGATTTCTGTTTTAACCAAAAATTCAAATAGCTGGCGCAATTTTAAAGATAGAAAGTTCTGTTTTGATACATATATTCACAATCACATTATGCATTAAGTTTTTTTCACATTTTGGATACCAGCCCGCACTTCCCACAATTGGATACCAAAACTTCAAATTGGTATAACAGGCGCTATTTTGGAGATATACCGTTGTCCTTTGGCACAAATGTGCTAAATTACATTGTACACCTACTGTCATAATCAAATTTTGGATACCCGTCCCCACTCTTCCAGAATTGGGAAGCCCAAAATTTAAAATCGCTATAACAGGCACAGTTTTAAAGGTAAAATGTTCCGCTTCAGAACACGCATGCATCTATGAATCCCACATATACAAATTTTAGATACCTGTCGCCAATCCCCACACGGTTGGTTTCCCAATAACTAAAAATAAGAATAACATGTGCAATTTTAAAGATAGAAAGCCCTGATTTAGCGCATATATGCACATTCACATTATACATCTACCGTCATTTTCACACCGATTACCGATATCTATTATCGATATTTATTATCGAAATTGATTATCGATAAAACAATACAGCATCGAAAATACTATACTACTCCGAGAAACCATACCACACCGGAAATACTATTCTGCTTCAAAAATACTATTCTGTTCCGAAGATTTTATACTTCCCCAAAAAAATAAACACAGGGTCCCTACTGTCGGGCCAGTCCCTACTGTTGGATATTTAAAATTTAGTTTTAAGCTATGCTACAACTTGCTCTCGTTGGGCGCCAAATGAAGAGTTCAGATATATTTGTAGCTACAGCTCTCTTTCTTTTGTTTTAATGTTGTTGTTGGCTTTGAATGGTCAAGGCATTCAAAGTGCCAGTACTTATTATGATTTGAGACGGGTCTCTAAGGGCGTTATGTATCCAAAATGGACTAAGGGTAAAACCAGGGCCTAGTATCACGGGATTGACATTGAATTCCAATTCAGCTGCTGCTTAAGCGAGCACAGTTGACTTGTGCAGCGGCAGAGTGAGCGACACAAAGAGAAAGATTCTGAGAGGGAGAGAGAGAGTGAAATAATGTTGGGGGTTAGGATGAAAGTAGGAAGTGATGTCTCGAAGTATTCGAACTATAAAATGCAGAGTGTTTGCGAGTTCTATTGTTGTTGTTGTTGTTGTTATTACCGGCGGAAGAATAGAATTGTCCGTTAGATGGATGCTTTTATAACGGGGGTTGAAAGGAGCAAAAGTAAGGCAAGTAATGAACGCGAGAAGGGCAGAAGGAAGCGCCAGAGTAGGGGCAAAGCAAAGGACGCACACACTTAACGCAAATATATATATATATATGTATATATTATATATAGAAATAGACACGACATTGTACTGTTGTTACCGTGGTTGTTGTTGTTGTTGGTCTTGTTATCTATACAGCTTTCTATTGACTGACTAACGCCAGCTGACGCTCATAGGGTAGCAGGGAGCAGAAGCAAAACTTCAGCTCAGTTTCATTTATAGCCCAAACGCAATTTTCGTATCTATAGACTTGTCGTTGTTGTGTTTGTTGGTGGTTGCTGTGTGGGCGGTTGGGTCTCTCGGTCTCTCTGTCTCTCTGTGTGTGCGTGTGCTCTCGAGTGTTTGGGCTTGGGTTTGGGTTGGGCTGGGTTTTTGCTGATTTCCAAACGTGTTGTAATCCCATTTGCAGGATTGCGGATTCAGGAATCAATTACGAATTTAATTTATAACACAGCGTGCCACAGGAAACAACAACATTTTAACGCGAGACAGAGACAGAGAGACAGACAGTACCTCAGGGTAGCGCATGGTGGCATATAAGGTAAGCCAAGGTATACGGTTCTGTTAGTACGGCCGCATATCGTACACATACTATATACTATATAAGTGTATATGTATATATTGATTTTGTGCCTGAAGTGCGTCGGTGTTTCAGCTCTCGAGCACTTCATTGAGCGCTTAAAAAGCTGTTAAGTCAAATGCAGCATCTTCATTTCAACAATCGACAGGTCGAGTCGAGGTAAAGGGAGCCGAAGAGCACCCCGTCAGACAATGTCAGGTGCACTTGCCTTACAGCACAGCTACAGCAACAAAACCCTTGAAAACTTCGCATAAAAATTCCAACATTACTTTTTATTTTACTTTGCTTTTTGTTTTCTCTCCTCTCACTTTCTCTCTATCTCGCTGTTTTTTTTTTATGTTTCTCTTGCAGTTCTTGACATTACTCAAATGATTTGGCTACAAAACTTTTGCGTTCTGACCCACCCATCCACTTGCCGCCACCCTCAACAAACCCTCCACAGACTCCGTAACTCCACAAACATGTCTGCATAATGCATACAACAATTTTGTGTCCGATAATTTGGCGCATTTTCACGCTATTTTGTTTGTGCGAACTTGCCGCCTTAATTGCCGTGCCAAACATGGCGAGCTTTCACGCGGTTTCTGTTTGACAATTTGTCAAGTTTGAATTTCGAATTTGTCGAGCTTTAAGAGCTTTAATGTTTATGTTTTCCAAGAGAAAAGCTCTAAATTCAACGTTTTCTTAAGACTTTGAAGCTTACAATTTAATTAAGCTAAAAGCTCATTAATTTCAACAGTAACATGTGTGTTGTGAACTTTAACCCTAAAGATTTCGGGAGTTTGGCATTTGTACTTAAAGTTTTCTAAAGCGCTAAACTCTATTAATTACAGCACTAACGTGTACTTTGCGATCTTTCACTGTAAAGCTTTGTCCAGTTTGGCATATGTACTTAAAGTTCAGATGTTTATGAACATAATTTTGAAGCTTTTTTGGTTTACACACTCTTAATCTTAAAGTTTTTGTGCAGCTTTAAATGCCTTGAGCTTAAAGCTCTTGTTTTTGAGATTAATTTTTGTATTGGCTGTAGCCAATGAGCTGGAGTAACTCTAAGCTGAGGCACAAATCACTGTGAAAACAGTTTCGCTGACTCATCGACTTGACTTTGGTCGCTGTGAGGAGAGTGTGGGTGACAGAGATGGTAATAGGGGATGGCGGAGGGGGGTGTCTTAAAAGTCGGGGTACTTGATTCAGGCAGCATCACTTGGCACTCGCAATACAATTTCATAATGGTCAAGTGGCATGAGCAAAGGCAAAAGGCGTGGCAGGAGTAGTGTTTTTTTAGGGGAGGGTGCAAGAAAGAAAAGGGGAGAAAACTGTTGTCGCACAGGACACAAAAAAATGAATTTCAATTTGAGTCCAAGGAGAATGTTTTCGCATTGTGTCTGTGACAGAAAAAGATAGAGAACACGAGAGAGAAAGAGAGATGAAGATGAAGATGGAGAGCGAGTTGGAGTGGGAGAGAGTAGGAAAGAAAGCGATGGCCACCCCACGGCCCTAGCCAACCGTCTCGTTCGCACGCAGCGCGTGTCTCTGTCTGTCTCGATGTCGCTCCGTCTTCGAAGCTTTTGCTTATTGCGTCTGACTTTTACATTAATGAGCATGTTTTTATTTATAAGTGTTTTTCTTTCTTTCTTTCTTACTTGCTTTTTTTCTTGGTCTTTATCGTAGCACTCTTCCTCCACCTCCTTCTGCTCCTCGCTTCGCTCTTCTGCCTCTTCGCCATGGCATATTCTATTCATTTCATTCCTCTGCTTTCGTTTCATTTGATTTCTTTCTTTTATGCTCTCCTGTTTGGCACATTCTGCTTTTGAAGCTGAACTTGATCGGACTGTCGCGTACCCTGTAAAACGCATGTGGGTCATATGGTTTGGAACGGTCGCAGCCCTACTAAACGGGCTATTGCAATTACCGATTTGTACAGGGTGTCTACCAAGGCTCGCAGGGTCTTCAACGTCCATCCACCGCCGTCTCTCTCTCTCTCTATCTCACTTTGTGTCTTTCTGTCTCTCTCTCTATGTCTCTCTTGGTATACGCTCAATTTCATTTGATGTGCCCGTTGGCGCGTCCTGTACACTCGGTCACTCATTAAGCTGATTGCCCCCGTCGCCAGCAAAACACCCTCTAAGAGCAACACAGCACCCTGTCGCCCGCCTTTATCAAGTCACCTTTGCCGTTGACCCTCCGTATGATCCATTGTTGGCTCCAAACACGCAAAGTTCTTGTGATTTTAATTCTTGTTTACAATCGCACCTCGGCATCAACTGAACGGCGTCTGCTGACCCGCAGAGGGCGCCACTGTGCACCCTGCACTGCGTGCCACTATTGCAACTCTAGGAACGGCCCTGTTCCTCAAGCGTCAGCCTGGCGCCCATCATTCTTTTTACGATTTTTTTCTTTTTTTGTGGCACCTACAAATAATCCTACGTGAACAACCCTCCCTAAATCTATTTTTCGAGGTTGCTCTGACTGTTTTACACTGCAAGAAAAACTATTTGACTAATTAAGCTTATTCTATCAAACCTACGATTTTGTATTTAAGACTTTGCTTTTACGCATTTCTACTTTGGGAGAAACATGTTCAAATTGTATAAATTTGTCGTGGGAGAGCCTTGTTCTTGACGGGGTAAATTGAGGGTAATATGTGATGGAGTTTTTCCAAAAATGTTTGTGGTTAATAATAGTATTGAAATTTGTTTTTCTGAATTGTTGATAAATCTAAAAAAAAATTCTTAGAACAAAGCGACGCTTCAGACTTCTATATATACTACTCAATATCTATTTTTCTCAGTCTCTCTTTAGTTTTAACTCATGCTGTCTTTTGGGCATTTGTTTATTGTTCTCTGTTTTTCTTTTTTTATACACTTTGCTTATTATTATTTGTCTTTTTTTTCCGTTGCATAATAAATGCAAAGTTTTTTTTTTGTTCGTATTGTTGTTGCTTTTAAGCGCATCAAAAGTTGTGGCTCAGGTGTCATGTTTTCATTTACACTTTACATTACCCTTTTCGCTATCATTTACTCATCTTTCTCTCTCTCTCTCTCTCTCTCTCTCTCTTTCTCTATCTTTCTTTCACTGTGCTTCATCTTCTTGTAGCTGCCACTTGCAGCAGTTAGCTGATGAGTTTTTATTTGCTGCAGTTTTAGGGCGTCCTAGCACTCAGTAGAAGGCATTATTAGCAAAGCTAGTGAGAGGGCTGCAGTCGAGCGCTTTGTGCCATGTAGTTACATAATTTGAAGAACATTATTCATACTCATAAGGTTGAAATAGAGCTACGCAGAAAATTTAATCAAATTAGCTTTCATAGTTCCAGAGATTATCACTTGAATGCACTTTTAGATAAAATAAAACATATTTATTGGGCCTGCATAATATGTCCCGTACTCGAGGCATTTCCACACAACTTCAAACCGAATTTGAACACTCTTACTCTCATAGTACCAGAGATCCTGACTTATGACTTATGACTTCAAATGAAATTAAACAAACTTCAGCTAATAACAGATATAGTACGTTCCTTTTCACAATCCCATCATTGCCTGCTAATGGTTACCAGTCCCAACAGTCTTGTAATGAAAATTTAAAGTTTGACATTTTTATAGTTTTGTTATTTAAAAACTTCTAAATTTGCAGAAACAAACTAAACATTGTGAACAAGTTAAATTTATAATTTGATCTAGATTCCTGAAGCAGTCTTTGAGTGACCTAAGATATACCGAAATGTATCACATTCACATTGAATTATTATATATGGTATTTTACAGTTATATTATGCATATGAGTTGTATAGATAAATATCCATAAATAATCTATAATCTCTATAATTTTAATACAAATTTGAGAATTATTTAGAATTATTAAACAAGGTCTAGAGATTCCATGAGTATGTTAAAGTCATAGATGAAATATGATAAACTATCATCATTATAGTTTATGAATATTTAACAAATATATTATATATATATATTTAGAGATATTATTTTAATGAATATTATAAGATATTGAATACTTTAATTACATATACTTTCAATTTTGGGATAATGTGGCGAATTTTTGGACAAGGTCTTGTTTTTCTTTGTCTAAAGTTAAAGTCAAAACTTAAGGATTTTCGATTTTTCTTTGTTTAGGTAGCGAATCTTGGACAATGTTGCAGTCGCCATTTATAAGGGTGCTATATATATATATGTGTATACACACACTCACAAACACACACTCACACACACACACACACACACACACTAACATAAAGGCGACTTGAATATAGGAGACTTGAAGGCGTCGCATACTCAAAGCAAAAAAAGAAGGGCTGCTTCTTGAAGCCTTGTGTTCGTATATGGGCAGAAATAGTTGTGTGTGTGTGTGTGTGTGTGTGTATGTATATGTGTGTTTGTGTGTGTGTATGAGTTTGAGTGTATGGCAAATAGCTAAGCAACGCTGCGTCTCAGACAGAGACAAACGACGCGACGCCCTGTGACTTGGCCAACTCCAGGAGACTTGGGTGTGTATGGGTGTATGTAGGGAGTGTTTGTGTGTGTGTGTGTGTGCAGGCAGGCGTGGGGCGTGGGGCGTGGGTTAGGGCGCTAAATTGTCAAGTGTCGTTGGGTGTGAATCTTGTGTACTTTGGCCACTCCTTTGGCTGACGCCTCGCCTGCTGCTGCTGCTGTTGCTGTCGCTGCCTCAGTCGCTGCCTCTGCTGCTGTTGCTGCTGTTTGCTGCTTTTGCGGCGTCTTGGCCAATCGTTTGCACAAACACAGCGCCTGCCCCATGTTGCAACACACACAGACACAGATACAGACACCAAACACCGACACCGACACACACGAAGTTTTTCACACAAAAAGTGTCGGCTGCCCAGACGCCTCAGAACCAACACAGAGCAACCCTAACATCCCTCCTCCCGCCACACTAACACACACACAGAGAGAGAGAAGAGAGAGAGAGAGAGGGAGGCAGAGAAAGAGAGAGAGAGAGAGAGCCCTGTGTAATCAAAACCCCGCTGCATCCCCCTATTACGACTAACACTGCCGCCGTCTCGTCTCTAGCGCTCTATTCATCAGGCATGCTACGAGTACGAGGCATCCCTCTAAGCCCCTTTCGTTTCGGCTTTGCCTTGGAGCTTGGCGCTGCGTGCAGCTTTCCATTTGAGGCAACGATTATTCATATTGCAACGCTCTTGTGCTTTGGCCATCCATTTATCTTGCCACATTGTTGATGCCACAACAAAAACCCACCCAAACCCCCAGCATAAACCTCACACCCTGACACCCTGCACCGTCCACCGTGCACCGTCCACCATGCACCGTGCACCGTGCGCCCTTCACCGCCTTGTTATTGTTGTTGCCGCGTTTCGCTTGCGGCGCGGCGTGCAAAACGCTTTTGTGTGTTTAATTGCTTGTGAAGAGCGCTTTTCAATGGAAAATCCCCAGCAACAACAACCAAAAGAAAATCAGAAAAGCTACAACAACAACAACAAATTCGTCAGCAACAACAGGAAACTGCTAAAAGTGGCTAGAAAAATGGCTAGAAACAGCAGTAGCAGCAGCTCAAGCAAAGCCGAAATTCATCAAAATGTTGAGAAAAAATAAATAAATAAATACAAATTTTTACTTTTGGCCTTTGTTATTATTTTTAAGTGTTGAAAGTAACACAAAATTAATATTATAAATATAAATATTATAAATACCATATAGTGAAGTCTTAAAACAGCATTAAAATAGCCAAAAAGGTAGACGGGCCTCCTATAGATTTATTATACAAATCTATAATCTATATAAAGACATTATTTAGAACTTCATTGTATACGCTCCAGACATATAAAAGTTATGTTACATTGTACAGTATTATATTATTATATTATATGAGCAAATCATGCTGTTACGAGCGCCCGACTGTTCTGAATTTCTATCAACAAACCATGCGAATTTGAGCACCTAACACTTTTTATTTAAATGACATTAATCAAATGCTCTATGGTAATTTAATTGAAAACTTTGTCGAATGTCATTCGACCTTTGAGCAGGAGTAGATTAAAATGGAAGAGAGTAGAGTGCAGTCGAGTAGACTCAAGTGAGATTACAGCATAGTTTTAAAAACAAACTTTTAATGTAGTTATAGCCAAATAACAAGCACATTCACAATTGAGACGAACTCAAACTCAAACTATTCTAAACGACTTTGTGGGTTCGCCTTAGATCTATGATATATGAAAGCATAAAGTTGCTAAATTTCTGTACATGCAAACAAATATGCTTACTTTGATATATATTAAAGCTGCCTGAGTACAATTCTTAATGATATACCAAATTGTCTGTCTCCTGCTTTGATAGTAGCAGAGATCTTAACTTTAATATACATAAAATGTCCAATGTTGCATTGATCGAATTTTAAAGAAATTATTTGTATTTGTTGAACTTAAATGCAGCCACAGACTAAATTTGATCCCACTAGCTCAAGTAGTTCCAGAGATACTTACTTTAAAGTCGTTTTGCACGGAATAAAACATATTAAATAAGACTGTTTGAATTCATTTGTGCTCACAGCACTTATACGCAACTTAAAGTCAAATTTTGACACCTTATGATTTTTAGTTTCATAGATTTAGACTTGAATCTAGTGAAACTGAAGTTATTCAATGCTCTTCTAAGAGAAGGCTTTGAAAAGCTTCAATCCGTCGCTCTAAAATGATGTGCTTAATTTGTATATGTTTGTGTGTCTGTGTGTGTGTGTGTGGTGCAACAGTTTCAAATGCACTTTGTTTTTCACACATGGCTCCATACTGATTAACTTTTCTTTGAGCCTCGACAACAACAAGGTCTAAAGCTGCTGTTGAGAGTTAAACAAAGCTATATGGACTCATTTAGCGGTAAGAGGGAGCAAGGGGGGAGTGTAAGAGCGAGAAAAAGCGAGAATAATAGAGAGAAAGCGAGAAAGATAGAGAAAAAGAGAGTAGGGTCGCGCAGACGGTGCAGTGTGCAAACAATGCATGTCTGTACAAATGCGAGAGCATCTGTGTATGTGTGTGTGTCTGTGTGTGTGTGTGTGATAGACAGGCGTAAAGTTAATTAAACAATAAATACACGCACACACACATGTGCAGGCGAAGCGTTAAAAATGGCGAAAAACTACGGCAGCTGCCGGCGTGAAATTCAACACACGGCTCTCTGTGTGTACGGTTGTGTGCGTGCGTGTGTGTATGTGTTTGTGTGTGTGTGTATGCGCAACAAGGTTGCTGCTGCCTGCTGTTTTTCGCCGTAATTGAGCAATGGGGCTCTGCCGCTGGCGCAGCTGCTGTGGGCAGAGCAGCCGGCGCGCTCAAAAGTAGACAACAAAAATGCACAAAGCCAGAGCTATGCAACTGTGTGTGTGTGTGTGTGTATGAGTGAATATGAGTGTACGTTTGTGTGAGTGTGTGTGTGTGTGTGTGTACATTGAGCTCTGCATTTGCTCAGAGATTATTAGACTAAGGCAAAACTAACAATGTTCAAGTGAGAGATGGTGAGCGCGGGAGGGAGTGAGAAAATGATGAGGGTGCTATGTAAAGGGTTTTAGGAAAAGAATCTAAGGAGATAGGGAAGCTGCTAAATAGGGGGTGAGGTTCCAATAACTTTAAGTTATGATAGTAACAAAAACTTTCAAAGATTATTGTGGTATGTAAGGCACTGTCCAACGACAACCCTATACATTATCCCAAAACCTATTAGATACTATGATGTTATGAAGCATGCTATATGGTATGTCATAATCTATGTGGAGTACGTATTTGTATGTGTACAAAAAGTACAATATTTCCAGATATTCTGATGATACCAATAAATATTACCAGATATATTTACTTTTTATATCATATAAATTCATTCGATAGTGTTGTAAAGTCTATCCCTAAAACCTTTAAAATTTAACAGGTTATAGCTATGATTAGCTCGAATTCACAAGCTTAAGGTCCCTATATTCCGAAAACCCTATACAGAAGTTTCTGGTTTAATAAACCAAGATATTTATTAATGTTCGTAAAGTAAAACCCCTATTTAAGAGGTGTAATTTAAATGAAAGCCCAACACTATATAGAAATTATAGCACATGATAGATGATATAATAGGGTGCCCAAAACCCTTGACCATCATTCACAGCAATCACAATGTATGGAAACAACAAAATGGCGCTATGGCCATATGGGAGTGGCACAGCTAGGGAGTGGGGGTGCGCGCGTTAGGCTGGGCCACTGGGGTAGCCTAACGAAGCCAATTACGAGTAGCCTACGTTCCGGTCTGAATATGTGAGTTCACTCTAATTGGATTAGGGCGCCATACACAAAAAAGAAACTGTGAAACCAAAGCACACCAGAAGAAAGTACCCAAACCGAAAATGGTAAATGAAAATGGCAAAAAGGAAAATTAGTGACCAAAATATGCATGAAGCGAAGAAGCGAGAGAGAGAGAGATAGAAAGAAGGTAGTTAATAAAAGAAGACGAGATTCAGCAAGTATCTAAATCGGTTAATTCTAGTTTCAGTTATAATTCTAGTTGTTTTTCTACCTTCGACCTATCCTGCATCTCCGACCTTCTACATAATATCTTCTACCTTCCCCATTCGACCTTTTACCTTCTTTCTTCGATATTCTACCTTCTATCTTTTGCCTCCTACTTTCTACCTTCTTCATTTTATCTTCTTCCTTCTCCATTCGATCTTCTACTTTCGACCTTCTTCCTTCTATCTCCTTCCTTCTCCATTCCACCTTTTACCTTCTACATTCGATCTTCTACATTCTACCCTCTTCCTTCTATTTTCTACCTTCTCCACTCCACCTTTTATCTTCTACTTTCGACCTTCTAGCTTCTACCTTCTCCCTTATACCTTCTTCCTTCTACATTCGATCTTCTATCTTCTACCTCCTACCTTCTTCCTTCGATCTTTTACCTTCTACTTTCATCTTTCGATCTTCTAGCTTCTATCTTCTACCTTTTCCATTCGACCTTATATCTTCTACCCTCCACATTCAACCTTCTATGTCTTGTACTTACATTTCTTTTTCTACTTTTTCTTATATTCCTTTATCTTTATTTTATTCATTCTTCCCTTTTGTTCTATGTAAATACACACTGGGCTTGCTTGTCCAATCATGTCGCTCTCTGTCTGTGTGTGTGTGTGTGGGGTGTCAAGTCATACACACTTACACTCACACACACACACACACACACACACACAGAGACGTGTTGTTACACTCATGTTCATGCATATATGGACAGTTATTCAGTCTGTGTTTACATAAGGCTAGACATTTATTATGGCGCTTTTGTTGCCTCGCCTTTACTCTTTATATCTCTCTCTTCCTCTGTCACTCATTCTCTCAGAACCCTCCTCTCTCTCTCTCTCTCTTTCTCTCTGAACCTTGCTCTGTCTCTCTGGCTTCCTCTTTCTCTCTCTCTCTCTCTATGAGCCTTCTCGCTCTTGCGCTGTTTACATAAGGCATGCTCATTATGCCCTATTCTCTACCTCCCTCTCGCTCTCCTCCTCTTTCTCCCTCTTATTCTCTCTCTCTCTCTCTCTTTCCCTGTGTGTCAAATTCAGTTGAGTTTCAGTTGAATTTATGCTAATTTCTATTGATTCGTCTTAAGTTGTGTGTCAAACGCAGACGACAGAGGGCGTGCTTAGAGCCAGACGGCAGTCAAGCGTACTCGCACATATCGATAAGCAATTATCGATATTCCCAATAAGCACACAAACAATATATCTATATATCAATAAATCTTATTTGAGTAAATTGTGCAAGGTAAAAAAAACGCTTTCAATTTCGATTAGCTAATCTATCTAAACATATCGATAACTGGATTTATTAATACCATTGGTTTTCGATATGTTTCATAAGGTAAGGTAAGGTTTGTATATCGCATTCATATGGCAAATAGCTATTGTTTTGTATATAGCTACGCATATGCCACTAGTTTTTGAACTAATTATCGATTTGCTTGTTTGTTATCGTTTATCGAACTATGCGTATATATTGTGCTTAAAGTTAAGCCAATTGTTACTTGTATAATTTGAGCGTTTTGTCATTGAGCTTAGCTACTATCGTCTACCGATAAACTTGATTTATCGAAATTTATAAATTTTTCGCTAAATATGCGACTATAAAATAAAGATAAACGATAATTAAACATTTTTTGCTTAGTAATATATTAATCGATAAAAGTACCTTTTATTTCAATCAGCTATCGATAAATGATATTTATGGATAATTTAATAAATATTTTCTTACTAAATACAGCAGTCGCCGTGCGAGTTGATTAGACAGGCTTCAATTGCACGCGACTATCGACTATCGATAAACAATAACTTTCGATAATTATGTGTTTTGAGCATATCAATTATCCTATGATTAAGCAGTTCATTTAAACTGGCTTAAGCTAAGCTTAAAGCTCTCCCGCTGCATAAGTTATGCATAGAGAGATAGAGATAGAGAGAGAGAGAGAGACACATACACTGAGAGAAAAGTGTTAACCCATTCGTCGTCACCTTTTTGCCCCCAAAACATATTTGGATAATTTAACGCGCGCCGCTTGTAAAATGTTCGCTGCACTCAGGGGGAACTAAACCATGTTAAGCAAATAAACACGAGTGCGAGCGAGTCGGCAATAGGGCAAAAGGGCAAGTGAGTGTGGGTGTAAGAGAGGGGCAGTGAGAGAGAGACAGCGCTAGCCACCCCCCCCCCTCCCTCCTCTACATGGGGAAGCAGCCAGTCAAATAAATGCCGTCAAATAAAGTTTTGCACATAATTATGAGGCAGCAGCAGCACCTCTCTCTCTCTCTCTTTCTCTCTCCCTCTCACTCCCTTTCTGTCAGTGTGTGTGTGTGTGTGTAATGGTGTCTGTGTGCACACATAAACTTTTAATTAGCTACAATGCGCTACAACAACAACAACAACAGCAAAACACACGAAAATTTTCTATGCGCCGCAGCTAAAGCAAAGCTTACGTCGCTATCTGTGTGAGTGTAAGTGTACGTATGTGTGTGTGTGTGTGTGCGTCGCTACATGGCAACCAAAAGAGAGACAGTAAGAGAGCGCTCTGTCTCTCTCTCTCTCTCTCTCTCTCTCTTTCGTTCATTCGTTCGTTTGTGGAAGCTGCGAATCGTTGATGGTTTTGCTTTTGCTTTTGCGTTTGTTTTTGCTTTTGCATTTGTTTTTCGCTTTTGCTGCTGCTGTAAAAGCTTTGCGCTGCACACATTGAACTAATCAATATACAAACAAAGAGTAAAGCGTATAAAGCGACGAGTAAAGAGTGAAGAGAGAGCGTGAGAGAGCGAAAGAGAGAGAGAGAGAGAGCGAGAGAGAAAGAGAGCGAGAGAGAGAGAGAGAGTGAGAGGAAAATGTGTGAAGTTTTTTGCAGGCGTCAGGCGGCAGGCGGCATTTTGGTTGGTTGTTTTTTAACACCTATAAAAGAGCTAAAGTTGTTGTTGTTGCTCCCGTTGAGCTGTTAATAAGCATATTTGTTGTTAGCAACTATTATTGATCAGAGCAGACGGTGAGGGGAGAAGCAAAGCGAAGCTGCTGCATTATCAGTCTAAGGCCAGGCACAGTGGGTCAATGTAGAGCGAAAAGTGCAACTAAAATTTTGTAAATACACAAATATGTTAAAAACAAATAATATTAATAATGAAATATATTTAAAATAATATATTCAAATTATTTAATTTTCATTTTTTTTTTATTTTTTTATGTTAATTTAATAATTTTAATATATTATAATCTTTTTAACATTTAAATTAAATAGTTTATTTTTTCCAAAGAATTATAATCTATATTATTATATATGTAAATTAACAAATATTTTCAAATAAATAATTTCAATAAATTATAATAATTTATGCATTTAGATTAAATAATTTATTCTATTTTACGATAAATTTTAATCTTACTGAATTAAAATTAAAAATTAAAATTTACATTTACAATATTTTATTATGGTTTCAACAAAAGAAAAAATTCTTATTTTTAGGTATAGATGTAATTTGGATTATTTGAATTTTATTCATATTCATTTATTCATTCATATTCATAGTTTAATTTAATTTAATTTATTCTTCTTCAATTTTAGTTTTGACTTCATTTTTAGTTAACTCTATTATAAATTCGGTTATTTTTTAAAATAAATATTTGTATTTATTTTAATTTATTAAAAAATATTTTCGTTGTTTTTTTTTTGAATTATTTACGTATGTATTTTTTTCCTTAAATTACATCAATTTAATTATTTATATTTATTAATTTATTAAATTAGTAAATTTGTGAATTTGTTTTTGTAAATAGCATTAGTATGGCAAATAGCTATTGCATATATAGCAATGTATTTGGCATAGTTTGTGAATTAGTTATCGATATACTTGTCTGTTATCGTTTATCGAACTATGCGTATATCTTGTGCTTAAAGTTAAGCCAATTGTTACTTGTATAATTTGAGAGTTTTGTTATTGAGCTTAACTACTATCGACTATCAACTATCGATAAACGATATTTATCGAAATTTAACAATTTTTCGCTTAATGAATTGTGCAGTCGATTAGAGAGGCCTTAAATCAATGCGACTATCGAATATCGATAAACGATATTTAATGATAATTAAACATTTTTCGGTATCGATTGTTTTTATATCCATACAATAAATATATTAATTAATGAATTCTTGAACTCATTTTCACATATTGACACATCGGATGTAAGAATTCACACACACACACAGACACAGGCATATGTAAATTCTGTGTTTGTGTGTGTGTATTTGTTTTCATAGCCTTGCCCATTTGACCAAAAGCTTCTTTTACACTGGCTGCTGCCACAATTCAGCAACTAATCGCCTTTCACTTTACACCGCCCCAACAACAACAACAAAAATAACAACACAAAGAAGAGACAGAAAAAACACAGGCAGCATCCTTATTGTCTTTTCTTCACCACAGCAACAACAACAACAACAAAATAACAACAAAAACATGAAGAACAGAAGCAACGGCAACTGCGACAGCGACAGCGACGCTGCTGCTGCTGCTGTAATTTTTCACACCACTGTACAAGCATATGCATGTGTGCGTGTCTTTGTGTATGTGTGCATGCAAAGAAATGTTGTCACCTCTTACAGCAACTACACACACACATACACATGCACAAACACCGAGAGAGACACAGGCACAGACATACAGAGAGCGCCGAGTGTCGCGCCATTTCGCTTTCTCGCACAGACAGCGACGCTAGCAACGACGTCGCTGCTAAGAGAGAGAGAAAGAGAGCGCTGCATGAGCGAGAGCGACTGCGACTGCGACGGCGACAGCGACAGCCACATCGGCATTCAATGCGGGCGTGCGAGCGAGCGAGCAAGCAAGAGTGAGGTGTTGCTGGCTCTGCCGCCATTGTGAGGTGTGGTGTTAACTAGCTGCCGCGTCGCTCTCTGTAAGTGCGCCACATACACATGTGTGTGTGTGTGTATGTATGAGTGCAAGTCTGTGTGTGTGTGCAAGTGTGAGTGCCAGTCTGTTCGTATGCGTGTTTGTGTGTGTGTGCGTGAGTATTTGTGGTTAAACTTGTCACACAAGCTGAGCCAGTGCTGCTCGAAGAGCAAGAGCAAAGAGAGTAGCAAGTACAACGTCGCCGTTGCCGTCGCTTTGGTTTGGCGTTGCGCTTGTCGTCTTTTTCTTGCGCACACGCTGCGCCGCAATACCAACGCAGGCTAGCTCACTCACACTCACACACACAGAGTCTTGTTTGTTTATATTGTCACTGTGTGTGTGTGTGTGTGTGTGAAAACGTGTGACAAAATACATTTGCGTTGCCGTTTTTGCTTTTTCCAAGTCTTCTTTGTCTGCCGCTGCCTCTGCTGCTGCCAGCTTGCGCTTGTGTGTGTGTGTGTGTGTGTGTGTGTTGACTTCTGCTTGAGCTTTGCCTTTCATTTACACGCCCCACATTGTATCGCACTCGCTCGCACTTGTGCTCTCATCCGTTCGCTCTGTCGCTTGCTCGCCGTCTCGCTTACACCCACGCCACTCTGGCGCCCAATGTCTCTCTGTGTTTGTGTCTGTGTGTGTGTGTGTTTGCGCAAAACTTAGCGTCAAGTTTGTCACACGCGCTGCCCCCGCCCCCTCTCCCACAATCGCAACAACATCCCTTTCACACTACGACACTGTACAAACTGCTGCTGCTGCTGTTCTTTTGCTCTGCTGCTGCTGCTGCTTTTGCTGCTTATTCTTGTTCTTCTTTTACTTCTTTCTTTAGTTTTTCGCTTGACGCGGTCGCTGCTCCCACTGCCTATGCCTCTGCCTCTGCTGCTGCCGTTGTCGTCGCGGCGACATAAATCTCCGCATTTACATTTCTCGGGCGCGCAAAAGCTGTCAAATGACAAAGCGCAAAGCTTAAAGCTTAAAGCTTAAAGATTCTAACACGCTTTGATCGGCTTTGCCTTTCGATCTCGTTGCTCTCTTCGCTCTCTTAACATTCTCCTCACTTTTGGCTTTTCCTTCAGCAACTTTGAAAGTCATGTCTTAAAAATTATGAAGCAGAGATTTTTTGTTAGCTAGAAAACAGCAAAAAGCTTGACATTTGAAAGGAAAAGAGAGCAAAATAAGGAGTATGAACTTCAAAAAGCTAAAGGAAGGGTTATCTTAAAGTAAATTAGGCTTCGAAAAAGAAAGCTTTCGAATAGAACTCTGAATTGCACATCAAAAGAGAAGAAAAGCTCTTCAAAATGATATAACACTTGTAAATCATATATATATTTCCATATACACGTGCAGAATCAAGCTTAAAATCGGAAAAATGGCTGAAACTGAAAGCTTTACTACGAAACATACAGTTTCAATTTTGTTTGGCTTTTAGAACCTTCGATTCTTATAGGGTATCCTTCATTTAGGAAATCCAATTGGAAAACAATATATACTCAAACATACTCACATAGATTCATTCAATTCAATTCATTCATTCAATTTATAATTGATAAAAAGTTTCGTTTGAAATTTCTGCTTGTATTTTGCAGAGCTTTTATGTGATCGGATAACCCTTAAATGCGTAAAGGGTTGGAAAGCTTGCACAGCTTTCAACTAAACACCCCTAAGTAGCGAAAGCTCGCTTGATCAGTTTGCTGTTAGAAAGCAATGAAGAGCTTTCGCTCTAGAGCGTTGCTAACCCATAGTTCTTGTATCACAAACATATCCAATTGGCATTTGCGAATGTCCAATTGGAGGGCATACAAATAGTATATAAGCGAATACCCTATGAAATACCCTGTAGAGTTGAGCCTCTTGCTGCCCCCCTTTAGAACCATGCCACTGTGTTTTATTTGGGGTCTGCATAAGTATTTACTTTTGTTTTTTATTGTTTTTTTTTTTTTATTTTTGTCTTATTTTCCTTTTATTCTTATTGTTTTCACCTCTGCTTTGCCGTGCGCACATTTATCAGCAATTCCCCACTGTGCCCCCTTCCATAGCCGCACTCGCCAAAAAGGCAACGCTGCCATTTACAGTGTGACCATGCCATCAAAACATTTGACCATTCAAGCGCATATCCCTCTCTCTCCTTTTCTCACTCTCTCTTTCGCATTCGCATTCTTTTTCGCTCTCTCTCACTCTCTCTCGCTCTCTCTTTCATGCGCCTCATTTGTCAACTTGGCCGCTGCCACCCACAGCCCGCACACACACACACACACACACACACACACACACTCGCTTTATATGTGTGCTATGATTTACAACATTTTTTATTTTCCTTTTGCTCTGTTTATTTTTTGTATTTCTGTTTCTGTTTTGTTGTTGTTGCTGCTGCTTTTGCCTTTTGCGGCATTTTTCTGGAGCGCTGCACTTTTGGTGTCAGCTGCCTTGTTACTTCTAACACGCTTCACGCTGCTTGTCACACGCCTTGCGCTGCCAACGCCGACGTCGACGCTGACGCTGACGCTGACGACGAGGCCGGACAGCGGACGCCTTAATGTTGGCGTCGCTGCTTTTGGTTGGTTTGTCGCATTCGTATTGTTGTTTATCAGCATACATACACACATGGTCACACTCACACTCACACTCGCACACACACACACTG
>JBANCZ010001044.1:1896-25377 GCA_037040025.1 Sphaerogastrella javana | reverse complement strand
TTTTCACATTAATGGTTTTTGGGGGTTTCCATTTTTGTTTTTTTTTTTTTTTTTCATAATAAGTGAAGAGTATTCATTTTAAATGTATTGTGGTTTCTTTTTGTTGTTGTTATTTTGCATTTATATGCCATTTCTTTGCTGTTGTTGTTGTTGTTGTTATTTTATGTGTGTTTATCAAACATGCTGCGTTTTTTCGTGAATTTCCTCATTCCATTTCTTTCAGTTTTACTTTTCGTTTTCCGTTTTTGTTTTTTACTTATTTGCTTTAAATCTACAGCTATTTGGTTTTTTTACGTTTATTTATTTTTTAATTTCTTATTTTTATTTTTTTTTTTGGTTTAGAAATTTGTAGTTATACATTTGTTTTATGTTCTGCAGTTGCGATTCGAATTTCGAACAAATTTAAACAAATTTAAATAAAATAATGGTTTTGCATTTTGTTGAAGGATCTTTCGGTTCGTGTGTATGTACTTATGTATGTATATATGTATGTATTTATGTATGTATGTATGTAAACACATGTATTCATATATGCATACCAATTTCTCATTTTCATGTTCGTTTTTTCATACTCTTTTGTTTTATATATAAGTATTTTATTGAAATATTATAAATATAAATAATTGTTTGTATTTTTTTCGGTTTTCTTTTGTTTTGTTTTTTTTTTTTTGTGTGTTTGTAATTTATTTAACACGTTTCTTCATTGAATTAAGAACAGTTGCTGCTTTCATTTGTTTATATATTTTTTTATTTTTATTTTTTTGTTCGCTGCGCTGTTTGTCGTTTATATCTTTAATAAATTACACCAAAAAACAAATTAGAATTTGTTAACAACAATTTGTGTTTGTTTTTTGTTTTTCTTTTTATAGCGTTTTCTTTCACTTTAATATCATATTTGCGCTAAATTATTTCGCTTGCCAATTTTAACCATTTGCTATATTAGTTTTTCTTCTCTTTTATAATCTTTAATTTTATTTTTATTTATGTTTTTTTTTTTTAGTTTTTTCTTTTCTCGCCTAAATTGTTAACTAAATAAAATTCTCCTAACAAATTAAGTTTATGTTTGCATGTGTAAGTTTATGTTTATGTGTATATGTGTGTGTATTATGCGTGTTAGTGTGTGTGTGTGTGTGTTTGTGTGTGTGTGTGTGAGTGTGGGTGTGTGTGCATGTGGGGCGTTCTGATAGCGTTGGGTAGTTTTTTTTTAGCATTATTAGCGCTAGATTTAGTCGTTTTTTTTTTGTTTTTAGTGTTTATTTATTTATGTTATTTATAATATTTGTTTCTTGCTTTGAATGTTTTGTAGCTGTCTGTTTTAGTTTTGCTTGTTTCTTGGTTTTCTTTGGTTGTTGCTGTATTTATTTTGCATTTTTACTTTAGCTTTTCATTTACTTATTCATTTTGGTTTGCTTGCTGCTACGATTTTTTTGTATGTGGTTTAGTCACGGTTCTTTCTTTTTTTGGAATTTTTTTTTTTATTTTTTTTATTTCTTTGAACGTGACTTTGCTTAATCTTCCATTCTAATCTTCTGCGTCTGCTTTTGCTTCTGTTTCTGCTTCTGTATCTTGCGCTGCCTCACATCCATATCCATTCTCCTTTAATAATGCTGCTCCTGCGCTTCTGCCGCTCCTGCAAACAATCCTTGTGTTCTTATGAAGCTCCTCGGCTCGGCACTTAGTCGACCATTAACTCAAAGTGGACGGATCCTCTCCTATCTGAACGATCGTGAATGATATTGTGGGCCCAGGCTTTGCACTCAATATTGATCAATACGCCGGCTATTAAAAAAAAGAAGGATATAAATGTTTAGATTGCATTCACTTAATCTAAATTTATTCTATAAGATCATTTGATAGAAGTTTTCAAAGTATCTATCGATGAATGCCAAACAACTTCAGGAATAAGAACTTTTGGGGAATTAAAATTAGATTCGAATTTTTTTTGGAAATTTTCTTATATAGAAGTTTGTAAAGTATATATCTATAAATTACAAAAAACTTTAGGAATGAGAACTTTTGGGATATTGAAATAAGATTCGAATTTTTTGCAAATTTTCTTTTATAAGGTCGTAAAAAATTCTCTGTGGTATTTGTAATAGTCCTTAACGACCTATTATCGATGACTAACATTAGTAAACGAATTAATGACTTAGGAAAATGCAATTGAAATGTGAAATTCATACGCTTTGAATGCTTATTAATGCTTCTACTTTATATGCTGTACCCCCAACTTCATTCTTTGATGCATACAAAGCCCTGGGGCATTATTAATGTTTATTGTGCCGTAAAATTGGGTTCGTAAACGTTTTTCCTTTGTCTTTGCTAAATTTTTCTTTGTTTTGTTTTGGAATTTGGGTCGTGTTCTTATTGTTTTGCAATCTGCTGGAGGGGAAGTAAGTCGAAACTCTTTTCTTTTGTCTAAGGTATGGGTTATATTAAAATTCGAGTGGGTTACGGCTTTCTTTCTTGTTTTGCGAAGCTTATTTACTGAAGTATGTGGAGCATACTTGATAGTAAAATGATGCTAACTAAATCTGTTTAAAACAATTCACAAATACTTACTTTCAACGGTAAATTGAACAGCAACAATTGGCGGTATGTAGCCTTCAATGTTTTGGAATGGGAAGTAGAAATGGGGGAAACCCATGCGAGGATAATAATCGCGTGACTTAATGTTCTCCACGTCGGCAGGATTCTCGCCTTCGCACGACACCCAAACAACGCCAGTCTAAACAAAAATAGAAAAATAATCAAGAATTTGAGATTATTTTCAATTTTATTTATATTTATCTTTACCTCATGTGGTCGTAGACTCTGCTTCTCCTTAATGTGCTGTTTTAACTCTTCGGGCATTTCAGCGGGCAAATTTTTCGAGTCGTTGTAAATTTGTGGCACCCAATTGTATATCTAAACATAAATCAATCATAAGTTCATAATTATTTTAAAAATAATCTACTGTGTTTGGGTAAACCATACCTTGTTCAACTTAAGGAATATGCACGGTCTGGCCACGTGATAACCGAAGTTATTATCGAGAGTGCAGGGTGAAAAAGTACGAGGATCGATGCCGCACACTTTTCCTTCTTTAGGCAATTGCTCAAAAGAGCAGTTCATTTGATTCTTCTTGGGTAGTTCATCGTAAGCTACAGGATTCATACAGTATTAATATATATTTTAAAAAAATCTTCAACATAAATTTGATAAATCATACGAAAATTAGCAATTACACTACTTCGATTTTACAGTAGCTCTAAAAACAAAGTGAAACTGTAAATAAGAAACGTTTCACTTACTATGTTCTTTGTATTAAGCAAAATACAAACGTTAGTATGTGTATGAAATTCCCAAAAATTATAAAATAATAATAATAACAAATCATTTGTATTTCAAACATAAGATAATAGATAATTTTCCACTAATATTTGCTTAAATGTACTTACCATTTAAAAACCGTTCAGTTTCATCAACCCAATACTTATAGTTATCTTTCTTCGATGATTCGTACCAGATTAAAGTGCTCTCAACATTCGCCTCTGGTGGCATTGGTCGAAAACCAAGTCCTGCAAGATAAAAATGAGTCAAAGGAAAGTGTGGAAATCAATAAAAATGTCAATTTGGTTGCGGCCTGTTATCCTGCCTTCTTGGTTTTATGCCTTACATGCTATTAGTTAATTAATTTCTCTTTTAGTGTATTTGAATGATGAACTTTTAATTTGCGTGTGTGTTTATGGGCGTGACTTAATTCTCTAGCGACCTCACAGCGAGTTCTATTATATATATCACATATATATAGAGCTGTTACTATGGGCTTAAATATTTTAGTCCAGTCAATACAGTATGTGAGTACATATATACATAACATATATGCATTTCTTTATTGTTAGGTTTTATAAACGATTTCTTACCAGGATTCGATCCAATCAATCCATTATCAAGCATCCATTTCGGCTTATCAGCCTCGAGTGTTTGATAGAACACCGCAAATATGGCAGCAAAGAATCCGGTTAACGCCGCATAAAAAATAATATAGAAAAGTAAAATTTTTGCTGAAATTAAAGAGAGCAAAATGTTTAAATTAATATACGGTATCTATTTGAGCTTAAATTAATGCAAAAATTGTTTTTTTGTTTAGTGTTAAATAAATTTTGTAACCTTTTTCTATTTAGCAAAATATTTATCTTAACTTAATCTGTAGTCTCTATTTGACATTTGGCATTTGCTCAATAGTTAAAGTCAGGAGAGTAGTTTGGGCTGTTAGGGGTGTATTTAATAGGCGAGAAATACTTAAGCTATTTGCTCTTTCCGGTTGTTCGTTCTGTCATTTATCTATGTCGTAATTAAGAGTTGAAGTACCGTCTCCATATATATTATGTATATACTCATGGTTTATTCTTAGTTATGGCTCTCTCACACTCTCTTGCGAGTTCTTTGCTGTAATTTATGACGACTGTGTTTAATTACTAGACTCAACTTATATGATATCATAGACTGCAATCGTTTATATAGATAAAGAGTTCCATGTGCATCTTGCACTGGCCATTGACATTGAAATGAATTATAAAACTATTAATCTTCTGCCCGAAGCACAGTTAAATGTTTGTGAGTGTATGGCGTGGGAATTATACTAGAATAAATATATGATTTCTAGTTATTCAAGTAGAATTCCCACAACATACATGACAGTGGGAAAATTCATTAATAATATATAACAAAAATTGTGCATATTTAAATCTAATTTGAAATTTGGCAAGTAGCACTGAAAATGTTGGCCAGTAACATCCAGCATTGGTAGGAATTCTCGTGCCAATAAAACGCGCCTGCGCAATCATGTTTTTACTCATATATTTTAGCCCAAGAAGCTATTAGCAATGCACTCCTGCTCACTCCAAATGGAAAAGGCTCATGGCCATATATATATACACACACACACATGAACATACATATACATAAATACACATACACATACACATACACATAGATGTATCTCTATGTACATATGTATACAAAAGCCACACATACATTCTGTTACTTTATGGCTTGACAGTTGGCACACAGAGATTGTCAAAAACATGGGTTAAATTCGATTTTCTTGCGTTACGGGAGCTATTCGATTCTATGATATATTCCTAATAAATATCATTGAAATTTCTTTACAATATATTCAATTTGAGTAAGGGGTTTCCATTAGATTTAACGGTTCGTCTTCTAGGCAATTAATGAACATGTGCAACAACATTCCCATGTCAATTGAGGCATTTCGAATTAAGAACGGAAAACGATTTCCATGGCCTTACGTAATTTACTTACGTTATGTCGACCGGGCAATGAAAATCATCGTTTGCATGGCAACACTGAACGCAAAACTTCGAGGGCTCCAAAACTGGTAACAGAAACACCAATAGAAACTAGAGGCCTCCACACTTCTAGCTCATATTATTCTTCTATATTTTTTTCTCTTCTTATTGTTGTCACAATTGTGTGCATGTGTATACACATGTGTATGTGTCTATACATTGATTGTGTGTGTGTGTGTGTGTTTTTTTTTCTTTGAGTGTGTTCCTGCACTTAACGAGCTGGTTGCTCTGGTTTCAGCGGTTGCAGTGGCTTTTGGTATTGGCGGTCTTTGGTGGTTGTCGCTTTTGCAAGGCAAAGCATTTCTGTGGCTGACTGTTTCCACTGCAAGAGGGGGGTTGGGAGGTACGGGGAGTTTGTTAAGCTCCTCTTTGTGGGGTTATTATCGTTGTTGTTCTTGGTGTTTTCTTTCTTGTTTCAATTTATTTGTACATTTAATTCGCTTATGTATAATACTCCTTATACTAAATATATGAAACAACCAAGCAACCATATGTGTGATCTTTATACTTTTACTATTAATTTTTAAAAAATATATAAATGCGTGTATGAATTCTTGAATTATTAATTATTATTAATCATTATAATGTATGTATGATTTGTTTAACTCTTAATTATTATTAATTGGACTCTGAGTTAAAAAAGTAAACAGAAAATCGATTTTTTGAACTGGCGTGGCAGACCCCAAAAAGTATATATATTCTTGATATGGATGACAAGCCTAGTCGATTGGGATATGTCCGTCTATCTGTACATCTGTATAGACCACCTAGATTTCGAAAGCTACAAGAGCTACAGTATTTATATTTGGCAGGAGCATTTGTTTTGTTTTTAGGTTGATCAAGTATATTTCAAATTTTGGATAGCTGTGGTGACAGCTACATAGCATTTAAAAATACGTTAAAATTTAAATTCAATATATCATTTTTGTTTGAAAATATTTGTTTGCTTTTACATTTTGTGCGGCTGGCACAACTTCCATATAGATACCATATTATTGGCATTTGTTGTGGCGCAGAACTTCTCGTAGATCGACGCCGCTTATCGATAGGCGATTACCGATTGCCGATAATCATTCTCGATTGTTGAATTTTATGTAAATATGTAATTAATAATTAGTGCATAAGGTCACATTATCGGGTACCGCTCCTACTCTTGGATGTTTTTTTTATGATGTTTCTACGCACGACAATGAATGTTTATTATTTTACTATTTATTATTAAAAGACAGCAATACTATGATAAATGATAGGATTAAGTAAGAATGAACAAGATTTTAATCATCATGTTCTATATAGTATTAACTAAATTTAGTTATGGTAAATTAGTTAAGTCGCGGTGAGTTTGCATAAATTGTGTTATTAGTTAATCCCTTATTTGATGTATTTGTACGAAAATATGCTCAGCATATTATAAATAGAATTTTAAATGATATGCCATGTCTGTATCATCTGTGTGTGTGTGTGTGTGTGAAAGTAGCATTAAACGTGATTCGATTTCATTTTTATCTTTCCCTCTTTCGCTTTTTCGCTTTTTCGTTTTGTTTTATTTTCTTTTTTTCATCAGATTTGATTTAATTTCGGTTGCCAGGCGACGTCTCAGTCGTTGCCTTCTTCAATTTAAGTTCAGTTATGCAGGGTCTGAGTTGAAATCCGATTGATTTAGGCGAAGTGTGTCTCATTTTTTCCCTTCTTCACATTCATTTTTCTTCTATTGCTGCTTTTATGCTTTCCATGTGTGTCTGTATGTGTGTGTGTGTGTGTGTGTACTTTGCTGTACACCTGCCAGGTCTCAGTGGAACATTAAGTATACGCAGCGTTATGCGCGCACTCTCTGTCTCTAGTTCCTTGCTCGCTCTCGCTCTTGTTCTCGCTCTCGCTCTCTCTCTCTTTCTCTCTCTCTCTCTGTCTCTCTCGTTCTCTTTCTTATTCTCACCCTCGAATTCTCTCGCTCTCTCTCTCTCTCTGGCTCTTTGGTTTGTTTGACCGTTCTCTCGTTCGCTCTTTCTCTTTGGGTTTGTAGGTCTCTCGCCTGAACTTTGCCATTTACACAGCTGCCGCAATAATGTAACAAACTGCTCTAGTATTGGTGTGTAACTGTCTCTACTTGTATGTGTGAATGCGTTATCTGCATATGTATTACAACTGCATGTAAACACATCTATACACTCACACTCACACTCACAGCCTGAAATGAATTGCGGCCGTTTCTTTCTCTTTTTTTAATTTCAGTTTCAATTTGTTACCTTTTTTTGTGTGGCTGAAATGTGGGTTGGGTGGCTCTGTAAATTTTGACAGTTGCAGAAAAATAAGAAAATTACATGCCCACTTACACAAGCGTAGTTTCACACACACACACACACACACACACAGTAGTCACACAAAAGATGTCACATAAAAGTAGTGAAAAATGACCAGCAAAATGGTGCAGAAAATACAACTGTCAACATCAGGATTCACATTAAAAGAAAAAACCTCAGGATATGCAGCTGAGCATTAAATACACACACACACACACACACTTTTATACTATAAAATGATATAGTATAGAGATACAAAACATGCACAAGAACATTTCACGATGCTCAGGTATATATATAGCTCCCGCCTGAACTTTTTATATAAAGGGTGGCAGCACCTGTTCCTTCTATTTTAGGCAAATTACAAAAATATAAACTGTATGATTAATTGAAGAACTCAAAGGATTGCATAAGCATACAAATTGCTTAATACTTTTAATATTTATAGTAGTCATAGTAGTAATATTAATATTTAGACCCTGTGTTTAAAAAACACAAAAGGGTCTATTAACTTTGTGCAAAGTCGATTTGTGTGTAACAGGCAGAAGGAGGCGTGGCAGACCCCACAAAGTATAAATATTCTTGATCAGGAAGAGAAGTCGAGCCATGTCCGACTGTCCGTCTGTCTGTCCGTTTGTTTGTCTGTCTGTCCGTCTGTATGAACACCTAGATTTTGGAAAGTATAAGAGCTACAACTATAACTAACTACTGCACCGAAAAATCGTATCACGCCAGAAATACTATTTTACTCCAAAAATACTTTACTGCCCCAAAACTACTATTCTCGGACCAGTCCCTACTTTTGGATATTTCTAAATAGAATTCATATTTTTTTGCCTGTACGAATAATTAAGGTGTCATGAGCAATTCGATTAAATCTCGTCATTTTTGTATAGCATTCTACTGGTAAATCGATTGTTTTAAAGTTGTACATTTGTTATCAAACTGTTACGATTACTATAATGTTGCAAACATGCTCAAATGTTTAAATATATACACTATATCCTACAATATTAAATAGTTGTTATTATATAGTTGTTAGTTGCGGTATATCGAAAATCTCGCACATGCCACAAAATGAATGCTTTAATTATTGGAACAACATCGCTGTCAATTATATTTTAGTAATTATATATTATATTAAATTATTATACATAAAAACTACTTTTGGAAGATTGTTTGAATATTGGTATGTCACTTTCCATGGTCTATATATCAATCAACTATGTATGCTGAATTTTTTTACCATATATATTATATAAGTACAAACTGAATTTGTTGATATAACCCTTATCATAGGGCTTGCAATTTCTTAGAAATTCCCATTTCCGTATTTGTAAGTTTATTACTATTATTTACTTTACATCGTAAATATTTTACCATAACGTATTCCCCAAAGCCATTTCTATTTTTGTTGAATCGATTCCCCTTAGCTATACGAATAGTGACGCTATGTTACTAATGATTATATGTTTGGCATTTCGAGTCTACATAGCTGATAATGTCATATTCTTGAATTATTAAGAAAAGATTGACTTGCTCTTATCATTCATATATGTATTCAGTATACAATTTCTTGAGAATTTCCATATACATATATTTAAAAGATTATCTGTGTCTGTACATAGTGGTCGTGCTGCATGAATAAGTTTTATTATATGCTGGGTATTCTGAATATGATTATTATTATTCATATATGCACAAACTGTAATTAATTTAAAGTACGACCGAATGGTTAGATGAATAATTTAAAATCTCCTTTTTTAGAACGATAATTAAATATATAATTTTTGGAAATTATTTTTATTCAATATATAAAATTTTTGGAAATTATTATAGAGTATTTTCTAGTCCACTACTACCGACTGTAGCAGTTATATAGCAATTGTTTCTCAATTAAGCGCATTGAAAGTTTTTTAATTTAAAACTTTTTTCCATTATGCTGGCGAGAGATTGCTCTCTTTTATTTTTATTTTGCTATTTGCTCCGTCCATCTTTAGTGGCTGTGGAAAAGCCGATTGACCGACAAAGGGCAAATCTTGTACTCATTAAAATGCATTTATGTAATCGGCTTGTGAACCGCATGCTAATTGGAGTGTCGATTGGATAATTGGTTTTCCCAGTGCAAAATATTTAACAGTCAGCCAGAGCTTCAATCGAGGTCAACATCAGCTAAAGCCACAAATAGATGTGAGGTATAAGTGAGTCTCTTTGAATTTTGGCATAGTATTTAGCACTCAACTCAATTTGTTAGGTCAGTGCGAATTGTTGGACCCTCGATCGAAATGATCTACAGATCTCTAGATACCCATGTCTTTCTAGAATTGAGCACATTGATTGTACACAAAAAAAAATGTCTGTGACTTTTTTAATTGATTTGCTTTGTCTAGAGCAATTGAATCATTTTGCTGTGATTGCCAATGATTTCTACTTCATCAACATTGTAACTGACTCATAATTTATTTAACGAATGGTTTTTTGTTTAAAGTTTTAAATATATATTCAGTTAAATATAACTCAGTTCACTTTTAGGTCTTTGCTTAAAAGATCAAATTGCTTAAACTATATTTAACCCATAGCTGAACTGTAAAGCAAAAACTACTTCTGCATTTGCATAATGAACTTTGAACTTTATGAAAGGTCAAGCGTTGTGACATCAGTATTTTAAATGCTACAAATGTATGTACTATATATTTAGTATATAAGTAGTTTGGAGAATAATATAAACACTCTGTAAACGTTTTAGTTAACAATCTAAAAATAAATTTATATGTAGATATATTTTTACAAGTATATATATTATATTTAAATGCTAGCTAGCGGTAAATTTGATGTCCTATAAAACATATAATCCAACTTTTGGGATTAAAATAAAACATAAACTAAAGCTCTCGTACTGGTATTTAAGCACACTATTTGCCACTGACTAAACTCCATAAACTGCTGGTATGGCATACTAAACTACACTTTAGTTAGCATGTATATGTACATATATGCTGTAACTATGTATGTAAGTATTTGCGTAAACATAATGTATACTATATAGTGTATATACTATGTGTATGTGCGTATGTGTAGATTAGGGTGGCTTTGTTTGAAGATTGAGTGTCTTTTCAGCTGGAAAGCCTCGACCCGAGGCCCCTATGAAAGTATTTACCAACACTTGTCTGTGGAAAGAGACATTCAGAGCGAATGAGATAGAGGAAGGGAGAGAGAAAGGGAGAGAGTGAAATAGGTAGAGTTGTAGATAGAGATAGAGAGAGAGAGAGACAGGCGGAAATGTACAGTGAGAGTTGGCCTGGCAGTCGTGTTAAGTGTTTAACTGAAGAAGCAACACAACTTGCACCTAAGTAGGTTAGAAACAAAGCAATCATGCAACAACAGCAACATCCGCAACAACAGCAACATCTACAACAGCAGCAACATGGCCATAAGACAAGCCAAAGACGGTTTCGTGCCGCCATGTTGAATTGTTTTGTGTCCACGCCCACATTTTGGCGCTCAGCTTTAGGCGGCACTTGTCGTTGTTGTTGCTGTTGTTGTTGCTGTTGCCTGTCACTGTTGCAGCTGCTGCTGCTGCTTGTTGTGCCACTGTATGCAACATGCTACGGAATGAGGTTAGAATTGATTTTTGCTGAGTTTTAAGCCCTCGTACCCCTCCAATACAGTACACTCTCAGATATTAACTGGGTTATACTCAACAGAACAGATACTCAATGCGCTGTATATACAATTAACAAAGAGTTTTGTTATGAATATTATAATACATTATTATTATTATTATTATACAGCGTTTATTCATAAAAAAAGTGAATATAGTTGGAATTAAAGGTTTGAGTTAAAATGTAATTTTTAATTTACTTAACATTTAATTAGCTATACAATATTTAAGAGTCGGATAGCGCACAAATTTTAGCTCATCAATATTTCAGAATTGTCAAGCGATGCGACAGCATCACAAATTGAATTCCATTAAAAATTACAAAACCCTGAGAAAGTGCTAAAAATAAACCATCAGATAGCACGTGCCCCTAGCTGAGACAGCTCAAATTGAATGATGAAGTAGGATGGCAGTAAAAGTAGACAAAGAGACAGATAGACAGACAGACGAATAGCTACATAGATACAAAGATACAGCGAGTAGAGATACAGTAATACTGTAATCCCGTGGCAATAAATACCCAAATAACACGTATGCTATCGATTGCGGTATATATAGCTTAGAATCATGTTAAAACGTCTTGTGTTTATGTGCTATAACATTTACAGTTAACGCAGATTCTATCCTGCATATATAACTTTAGTTTTACTACGATTTTCAGCAGTTTCAAAGCTTGGATTCAGCTCCAATCGATATTATATTGAATATAAAGTATACGACAGAGTGGCTGCATAGTATTATAATAATAGTATCTATATTGTTATAAACATTATGAACTTCAATAAATTCTATACATATTGTATTGTATAATAATCGCTCCGTTTTCTTTGTGCTTTCCATTGAACTGACCTAGGAAAACGATAGTATTTATAAGGCATTTACCCGTTACTATCTAATGACATTTATCAAAATAGATAACTATAGTTAAATGTATAAGTACTATAGATAATATGGATTACTTATCTTATATTGAATATCATAAAATTTTGTATATATCATAAATTAAAAAATTGTTTTTATTCGTTTTGGTTCTCATATATCTTTTGAGGCCCCTTTTTGTCTCTAGCCTAGGCCATAAAATATTTATGAGAATTTTGCATTTTGTTGTTGGTGGTATAGTTATTGTTATTATTATTGTTGTTGTTGTTGTTGTTGTCATGGCGTGTACACACGAAATCAAACGATTAGTCATATTTACTGTTGGCACGAGCGTCTATGGCCTAAGCCCTAATACAATTTTCTGGCCACTTTCGGTTCGTTGGCTTGATATACTATGTGTAAATGTTATGCAATCGCTGTCTTACCAACTTATAGAATGAAATTTTGAATAGTTCTTTTCTATATGGAAACGATTGATTGTCGGACTTTCTGAATAACTGACAGACTGACAGACTGATAGACTGACTAGCTGTCAGTAAGCGCATGTGCACTGTCAGAGCTATGGTATATATAATATGAGCTTCTATATTTAGTGCTGGCAGGCAATTTGCTATCCAAGTACGTGACTTTTTACTGTGCATGGCATACGAAATGAGTTCAATGGATCGATACGCATTAAGAGGGTAAACAAGAAGGTTGAAATTAAATACTATATGCCTTCGATGTGTGTACGAGCCTCTGCTATCCCAACAACACAGAAAGAGAAAGATAGAAATAGAGAGAAAGAGAAAGAGAGAAAAAGAGAGGGACTGTCGCATCAAACCTTACTTTTGAATAGGGTATGTTAGATACATTAAGACCTCTACGATAGAAATCTTAAGTAATACCCAAAGTACACATAGTTAAGTTATCATAATAGAAAATAAGATGGAGAAATTCTCATATTATATTATTCCATTCTATTCTATGTCACATGCCCTTCGAATGCCCCCAAAAAGCAGAGCTCATTAATAGGGTTTTGCTACTGGCCTAAGCGACGTATACGCAATTTTCTACACTTTCTACGAACACGGTGTCGGGTTAAAGGCAAAGGTATTCATTTGCTATAGACCTACTGTAGTATTAAATGGGATTTTGTCTTTAATTAGTATATGGAGATAAGATACATTGCATGGACTTACCCCAACTGGAACCGGTGCGTCCAAGGCATTGGCTAGTTTCACTGTTCCATAGGAATTTTTTGAAACCCTCCCATTTGCCCATTTTTGGCGGCGGTGCATAATATTCGCCCAGCTTCTTGTCGGCCATTTTCGCTTTGTTGTTAGTATTTACGGATTACGGTTAACGTTTCTCTTTGTTTCTTGTTTAGTATTCTTTTTTTAAGATTTCGCTTTTGGTTTCAGTTTCAGTTTCTGTTTCTGTTCTTGGCTTAAGTACTGTGGCGGTTCTGTTGCACCAGGTTTAAGGAGGTTCTGTTGACTGCTTTGTATGTGTGTGTCTTTAGGCTAGTTTATTTTTGGGTTCTCTTATCTTTTCGTATTTTCCTTTTAATGCTCGTATTTTTAAATTATTTGTAACTATTTGTTTTGGTGTCTTAATGCTTATGTTTTAAACGCTTATTGTTACGGAATATTTAATATACGTGTTATTTAATTATATATTTTTTGTTTAATTTAGATTATTTTTGTTTTTGGTGTTTTATTTTAATTAATTTATTTTGTTTTTTTTTTTAGTTTTGTGTGTGTTTTTGTCTTAATCAACTGCGTTGGTACAACATTTTTAAATGGATTTATTGAATGTTCGTAGCAGTATCGTGTTAAGATTTGCGCTAAATTTATATGGTTACTGAAATGTATAAATAAAATAAATCATAGATATACATATTTATATATATAATAGGTAAATGCAATTTAGTTGATTTCTGCCTGCCTTACCACCTGTTGGTAGAGGTCGTAAGGTAAGCCAAAATAGAGCGATTAGGCACGGTTCATATGAGGGCTGCTATCATTCGAAATCAAATGCACAATTTTTTATTATTTTAATTTTTTTTTTGATATATTTTCTTTTGTGGAAATGTTCTGTTATTAGTCCTCTAAAATATGTTCAGCACACGTTGATTTAATTTAATTATTTTATATTAATATTACGTATTTTTTTAAGGCAGTTCTCTTGCACCTTGTAGCACCTTGTAGTCTCGAGTCTGCTATAGGGTTTTATTTATCATTCATGCAAGTTGCTCTGCTTATATAAACACTACGAATATGAATACTGCAAAGAGAAAATTTTGTTCATTATATTCTATCGTTCTTCTTTTCCTACTTTCTTTCTTTCTTCCTTTTTTTTTTTTTTTTTGGTCACAAGGACACGTAGCGCATTTGATTTAATTGAAAGTTGAAAGTTTTCAATTGAAATTTTAAATTTGACTCTTTGCGGTTTTTGTTGAATGTTTAGTGGATTTTAGTTAATTAATTGTGCCAAGAATTGGTCGAAAATGTTATTTTTGTCATTTACGTGAAAACAAATTGCAGTCGCCTGCCGATTTAAGCCACACACTCTGCCAACTGTTATGTAATCTCGTGCGAGAAGCATGCAAAAGCATGCAAAAGCTGGCCAAAAGGCAAGCGCTACACGGCGTATGCGCAATGAGAGACAATGGAGAAACTCATACAGAGAGAGGAGAGAATGAAATAGAGACGGCGTGATAGAGAGAGAGAGAGAGAGAAAGAGAACGTGAACGAGAGAGTATAAATCTGGAAAAGGTATTGGAAGTGTCTTTTTTTGTTCCTTTACTCGTTTTTTTTTGGTGTTCCTTTTGGTGCAGCTCTGGAATTGAACAGAATAACTGATTTGGAGGGGGGCGGGGCTATATCATAGAAAATTTGACAGCTGGGCGCCAGCTTAATGACAGCTAGAAGTGCCCTAAGGTATTTGACTGAAGCCCCCCTCTCCGTGTTCTAGAGCCAGTTGACACAGCCTGGCTTAGCCGGGCGGCCACCTAAAAAAGACTGTAAAGGAAGGGAGATGGTGTTGAGAGGGAAGTGTGGAGGAAGTTAAGGGCTAGGAGGTTCAACTAATCAAAACTCTTGTGCGCGTATGTAAACATTAATTATGTTAGACGCAATGTCAATGCATATTAATTTTTGGCTCGTTTCTATTTATTTGCTGCTGCTGCTGCTGCTGATTTTCTTCATATTTTTCTTGCATCACACTCATACTCAAAAGAGACATACATTCACACACACTCACAAAACACTCACACACACTCACAACACACTCATACAGCAACGCTCTCACGCATTCGCATTGCTTGACTTACTTTTAATGCTGCCGCCGGCGACGTCGCTGCCGCGTACATTGCGCAACGCGTACGAGAAGAAGGCGCAGCAGCAGCAGCAGCAGCAGCAGCGAAATCAGCAGCAGGAGCAGTAGGAGCAGCAGCAGTAGAAGCAGTCATGTCCTAGGCTATGGCCATATCTATGTATAGCAATGGCTAGAACCCAATGCCTGTGGCTATTTGGATGGCTCTGTGTGGCAGACGGTCGTTCAGAAAAATGTCTATCAAGGGGACATGGCGCACAAATGTAGGCAATAAGTTCTTGCCCCAAACCAAACACACACACACACGCGCACACACACACACACACACACACACACACCCTCGCATACACACTAACACGCACAACTAACAAAGCAAATTTTATGCAATAATTCCTTTTTTCTTAATATCATTTCTTTCATTTTTTGTGTAGTTTTTCTTTCTATTTTTTCATTCATTTTTTTAAAAATATTTTTTCTATTTTTCTTTCTATTTTTGTTTTTATTCTTCCTTGTTTTCTTTCTATTTTTTCTTTACTTTTTTTTGAAATCCCAAACCAAAATTATGCATCTTTGCTTTGAAGCCCTCCCTCATCCTAAAGGATTTTGAATGAAATTCGTTGGGTTTATATAAGCATATTGATTACACAAGGCATGCACTTAAGGTCGCATTAGTAGTACGATAATATATATATAATATATATACATATACATATACATATATACATACATATATATATATATATATATATATATATATATGTACATTCAATCCATAATGTTATTGAATTAAGGCGTTGCCTCGCATTCAAACGGAAACGCAAAGCAATTTCTTCGATTGTTTCGATCTTTAGTTTTTCTCTTTCTTTTTATGGGTATTTTTTCGACGATTTATATAATCATTGATGGCACGTTTACATATTCCTTTGGCATTATACAATTTTTTCATTTAATTACGATTTTTTATGTTATTTTTATATTTTTTTTTTTGTGTGTTTTATGGGCAGCAGCAGGCAACAAAAAAAAAATCGAATTTCGGTATGTATATAAGTTTTACAAGGATATCTTTTTTTTTTTTTGCTGTTGCTGCTGTCACACAGTGTCCTCGACGCGTCGCCGCCGCCGTCGCCGTTGCCGTCGCTGCCGCAGTTACCGCTGCCGCTGCCTCTGCCTCTGCCGCAGTCGACGACGCTGCCGCTGCCGATGTTGCTCATATAATCACTATTAAAAATTGTTCTTTTGTTTGAATTTGATTTGTGTTCGCTCGGAATCAAAATGATGTTAAAACAAGTCGAACTTTGTTTGAACTTAATTATATTAATTAATTAATTAAGCAATTAGAGCAATTTTTTAAGTTTTTTTTTTTTAAGTTTAGCGTGCATATTTAATTGATTTCATTTGATTTTATCATTCTTTTTGTCGTTTTTTTTTTGTGTCACTTTAGCCGAGATTTTTTCTTGTAATTTATTTTTTTATGTAACCAACGTTTTGTGCAAATACATGGAAAATTGTTTGTTGTATTTTTCTTTTTCGCAGCGGCGCACCAACAACAACAGTCAACATACACACACACACACACACACACACACACACACACACGTACACACACATTGAACATATATAAATGGATTTAGCTTAAATGCTGCTCCTCAACCTCTTCAGTGTACATAATCGCTCGCTATGTATATAATTGACATATACATATACATTTGCCTATGTACACGCATATGTATATGTGTGTGTGTATGCATAGCCTTTATATGTATATGTACATGTGTATGTATGTGCGTGTGCGTGTGTGCGTGTATGCGTGTGTGTATGTATGTTTTCCAAAATTTCTTTACGCCGTTAATCCGCCAGCGAATGCGAGTAGCAACCGTCCACAGTTAAAACGCCAATGATAGTGCCAGCGCTCAGCGTAAACTTCGCCAACGTCGCCGCTGCAGCTCTGTGAGCGAATCGGTTCGGCTGCTCTTCGGGTTTCGTTCGTCGGTCTTCGGTCTTCGTTCGTTCGTCGTCGTCCGTCGTTTGTCGTTGTTGTCTTTTGTCGTTCGCCTTATCTCTTCGCTTTGTCGTTTTTCACTCACTGGGCGAGGAGACAGGAATTGAAGCTAGAGCAAAGAGCAAAGGGGGCAGAAGAGCAGAAAGTTGCGCATGGAAGTAATCAGAGCTTTTTTTGGTGCCGACTCACAGCTTTTTACTCAGCTGGGTGCCGTTTGTCTCTATCGTTGTTGTTGTTGCTGTTGCTTTTGCTGTCGCTGTCGCTGTCGCTGTCGCCGTGACTGGAAGAGGCGTCCGATGTCGGCAGAGCTTCGGAGAACTTTTTTGCTTTGTGGGTAAGATTTGAGCCGGTCGTTTTGAGTCTGGTGGCTCGGATGCTAGAGAAAGAAAGAGCAACAAACAGTTGGGCTGCAAGCTTTCAAGGTTTCAGATGTTCCTTCTCGGCTGCTGCCGCTGCTACTGTTGCTGCGGCTGCGATTTGCAATTCTATGCCAATGATTGTCAAACCAAATATGTAAACTGCATGACAAGCTAAATGGCGCCTCTAAAACTGTAGGTTTTCTAAGCATTTTTCTTTGAAAAAATAAAATACGCTCTATTTTAGCCTAAAAAATTATTTGTTTTGACTATTATTCAAAATTAATATTTAAAAATTTGTATTTAAAAATGCCATATAATATTAGTTAAGATTTTTTATAATATTTAATATAACCCTAAGCCATTTTTTTTTATTATTATTATTTCAAGAGTTGAGCCCACGGTAAAGTTTAACCATCTTCCAAGGCGAATAATTCACTCGCTTCCAGCCAATTTGCCGCGATTTTGCGCATTGAATCGCAGAGAGACTAAACAACGAGAGCGAGAGCGAGAGCAAGAGAGAGAGCCGAAGAAGGAAATAAAAAGACAACAACAAAAAAAAAAAAATCGTACAGAGTTCAGTAATATAATATTTATTGATTACTTGCTACCAAAAGTTTTCCATCATCGAATTGACTCTTCAAATTGCTAAAATAGCAACCGGAATATTGGCAAATTACATAAAGAATAAAACAGCTACAACAACAACAATGGATATTTATACCGACGTCATTGTCATCAGCCTCCAAATACCAATCCCCACTCGCTCCCCCCTCACTGCTCAGCGATTTCGCACTGGCCTTTTATTTGGGGGTTGACTCTCTGTCTGTCATTACTCGTATATTGTTTCGTCCCGTCCAATATCCAATTACGTCATATCTCAGCTGTTCTGTTCTGTTCTGTTCTGTTCTGAATTCGTGGCGGTTGTTATACAATCGTTTGATATATTGAATGCCAGATAGTTTGCTCTCGTCCTTCAGTTATTTTTGAGTTATTAATTGCCCCCCTCACAGTTGAAATTTAGCTTCAGTTTAAACATAATACTATGACTACATCAATTGCATCAGTATTCAAGGATCACACACTTCGTTTTCAGGTACTCATTGAGTGCCTCCTGACCCAAATCTTTGCCAAATCCGCTCTGCTTGAAGCCACCAAATGGTGCAGCCACATCCGTTTTATTGTATACATTCACAAAGACCGTGCCAGCTTCGATTCGATCAACAAAGTTTAATGCCTTGCTGATATCCTTGGTGAATATTCCACTTGCAAGACCGTACTCTGTTTTATTTGCTCGTTCCATAAGGGAATCCACATCGCTGCCATTGAATTTGGATATGATCATAATGGGCCCAAAGGATTCTTCCTGTGCAATGTACATATGATCCTCCACATTTGTAAATACCGTCGGCATAAAGAAGAATCCCTTCAAGTTGGGCACTCGCATGCCACCGTATACTAAAGTTGCACCATCTTCGACTCCACGAGCAACAAACTTCGTTAGTTTGTCTAGATGCGCCTTGTGATTCTGTGGTCCATGAGCCGTAGAGCGATTAAGTGGATCGCCAATTGTCATAGTGCGAAGATCATTGACCACTCGACGCACAAACTCATCATGTATACGATCCTCTACAAATAGTCGTCCAGCAGCTATACAATTCTCTCCCTTGTTGAAGAACACAGATGATATACCCTAAAATTGTAACAATTTGTTAAAACAATTGCAAGAGCATGATCTTTATATTACTCACGTGTTTAATAGCTTTATCTACATCGCAATCGGCAAATATAATCATTGGGCTCTTGCCACCGAGCTCCAGGGAAACCTTCTTTATATTGGAATCCGCACAGGACTTCATTATATGTTTGCCAATTGGAGTGGAGCCAGTAAAGCCCAGTTTTCTTACAAGCGGATGATCGGCCACCGCTTGTCCTGCCTCTGAACCTGTTCCAGGCAATACATTGATAACTCCTGGTGGGAAACCCGCCTGCACAGTCAATTCTGCGAACTTGAGCGCCGTCAAGGGACATGTCTGAGCAGGCTTTATAAGGCAAGTGTTTCCAGCAGCAATGCAGGCTGCCATCTTCCAGGAAAGCATCATCAATGGATAGTTCCATGGAGTCACCAAGCCACAAACTCCGATTGGCTCCTTGCGTGTGTAAGTGAGCACATTGTTGGGTCTTGCTGGATTCACGGGGATGGTGTTGCCATGGATTTTATCGCACCATCCAGCAAAGTAGCGCCAAACATCAATGGACATGCCAATATGCGTTTTCAGAGCCAGAGTGTAAACAGCTCCCGAATCGACAGATTCTATTGTTGCCAAATCCTCCTTATGCTTCTCCATCAGATCAACAAGCTTCAGCATCAATTGTCCACGTTGTCTAGCAGAAATCTGCTTCCAGGGTCCATAGAACGCCCTATGAGCGGCCTGCACGGCTTTATCTACATCTGCTGGACTGGCACAGGCCACCTGGCAGAGCACCTCTTCGTCTGTGGGATTGACTATGTCCAGAGGAGGATTCTCACCATCCACAAACTCACCATTAATGAAGAGCTGAGTGGGAATATTTATTTTTCGCTTGTTAGCCTCCAGCAAAAATCCTTCATATTTGATCTGCTGAGCTGAGGAGCCCGAGCTGCCTTCACGTAATGTTTTAACAAGGAGTCCAAAAAATTCTTCAAAAACTGGCTCCTTATAGACGTGTTCACTCTCGAACGGCACATTAAAAGCTTCATTAACTTCCTCCACTAACCGAACTACATCCATTGATGCAGCGCCAGCATCAAAGAAATTCAATGATGGTTCCACAGGGCCCTTTAAAATGCCTTGCCAAATGGTAGACAGTTGATCCTTCATTGCCAACTCCTCCGCGGAGAAGTCCGTGATTGGTTGTTGCTTGGCCGTGTTAAACCAGTCAGATGCATTAATCATTTTGGAGCCGCGTTTCATGCGACGTACATTAACAAAAGCACCGTCAGTGCCCTCAATCAGCAGTCCTGCTTCATGGACCAGGGCTGGATTACATAGACCTTGCAGTCTGAGTGGCTGAGCGTTCTTTACAGGTCCCGCCGAGTAGAGATGAGCACCGAGAAGTCGCACCTCCTGCTCGAGGCCATCTTCATCAATGGCAATGGCAGCGGCGCCTGGAACTGAATCTAATCCTCGAATAAAATTCCAAATACGTGCCGCAGGCTGATTCAAATTTATAAATTGATTTTTCTTTACAAGAAGCGATGGATCGTAGGTAGCACCTTGTTCAGGCTGAGGAATCTTTAATGCGCTGCAAGTGGCTACCATATCTACTGCATCTCCAATGGCTTTAATACCTTCAGGATATAAAAATCGTTTATAGAGCGTATCCACTGTATCGGTGGGTTCTACTTGTATTTGGCGCTGCAGAAGAACAGGTCCTGTGTCTAGTCCCTCATCCACCCAAAAAAGGCTTAGTCCCGCAACATTATCACCCTGCAACCGTCAATAATTGTACATAGTTTAATCTTTGTGTGTAGATCTGCCAAGAGCAATACTTAACCTCAATCAGTGTCCAGGAAATGGCGCTGTTTCCACGGTGCCGTGGCAAAATGGAGGGATGATAACAAATGGAGCCCATTTCAGCGCTCTTAATCACCTCCATGGGTATATACTGCGATGTATAGGGCAGGACATTGAATGTAGCACCAACCGACTTGTATTGTTCAAGAACTTCCGGTAGAACCACTCGATCTGTATGCCATTTCGGGATCTTAAATACGGGTATATTGTGACTAGCAGCGGCAGTGGCTAAAGCATCCTCACGATTTCCCTTGTCCGCTATGGTGAAGACTCCAACGACCTCCGTGTGTTCACGTTGCAAAAGAAGGTCTAATACATCGGCAGCAAACTTACTCTGGCCAATAATTGCAGTCCTCAATTTGAACTACATATAAGACATAAAGCATTAGCATATAACATAAATATTCGTTCAAGATCAGTGCATGTTACTTGATATGTAGCGAAGGTTCTCAGGCGATGCATAGTCGGCAGTATGTGTGTTCGTGTTATTTATTTACTATAATATTTATTTGTGCGGAAAAATAAGTCAATGTTTTCTTAAACTAACAACAAAAACTAATTAATAACTATTTGTTTTCAGTCTTTTACTGTCTACCATTGTCTACTATTTGTTTTTAGTGACATTTGACAAGTTTTGCAAATAAAAGTTTTCAATCGCCATTTTGCGCTCCCGTTCAATTGTGTTGGTCCATTCACCAAAACGATATTGCTACGATCGAACTATCGAATAGTCTTAATCGTTGCTGGCGCTGTCATCGATTTGCCCTTACATCAAAATCGAAAACTTTTTGTCACACTGAACAACATTTTGAACAAACGAACGATTTCATACAATATCACAAAGTTAGGCTTTATTTGAAATATATATCTTATTATTACAATATTTCTATACTATTTAATAACTTCCTACGAAGTACTATATTAAAGCATTAAGTCTTTTTATAAACCAATTCGGTCCGATCAATATTCAATTGTTACACACTTCGTCTTCAGGTACTCGTTGAGTGCCTCCTGACCCAAATCTTTGCCATATCCGCTCTGCTTGAAGCCACCGAACGGTGCGGCCACATCCGTTTTGTTGTATACATTCACAAAGACCGTGCCAGCTTCGATTCGATCTGCAAAACTCAATGCCTTGCTGATATCCTTGGTGAACACACCACTGGCTAGTCCATACTCTGTTCTATTCGCTCGTTCCATAAGCGAATCAATGTCGCTGCCGTGGAATTTGGAAATGATCATTATCGGACCGAAGGATTCTTCCTGTGCAATATACATATAGTCCTCCACATTTGTAAACACCGTCGGCGTGAAGAAGTATCCCTTCATGTTGGGCACTCTGCAACCACCGTACATTAAGCAAGCACCGTCTTCCCTGCCTCGTTTACAGAATTCTAACAATTTATCAAAGTGCGCCTTGTGATTCTGTGGTCCATGAGCCGTAGAACGATTAAGTGGATCGCCAATTGTCATGGTGCGTAGATCCTTGATTACGCGCCGGACAAACTCCCTGTGTATGGTATCCTCTACGAACAGACGTCCAGCAGCTATACAATTCTCTCCCTTATTGAAGAAGACTGCGGACATGCTCTATAAAAAACACAACAGGTTCAAATAATATTTTGACATATTATTGTAATGCAACTTACATGTTTTACTGCCTTATCAAGATCACAGTCTGCGAATATTATCAACGGGCTCTTGCCTCCAAGTTCCAGAGAAACCTTCTTTATATTGGAATCCGCACAGGACTTCATTATATGTTTGCCAATTGGTGTGGAGCCAGTAAAGCCAAGTTTTCTTACAAGCGGATGATCGGCTACCGCTTGTCCTGCCTCTGAACCTTTTCCAGGCAATACATTGATAACTCCTGGTGGGAAACCCGCCTGCACACTCAATTCCGCGAACTTGAGCGCCGTCAAGGGACATGTCTGCGCAGGCTTTATAAGGCAAGTGTTTCCAGCAGCAATGCAGGCTGCCATTTTCCAGGAAAGCATCATCAATGGATAGTTCCATGGAGTCACCAAGCCACAAACTCCGATTGGCTCCTTGCGTGTGTA
>JBANCZ010001043.1:2587-25409 GCA_037040025.1 Sphaerogastrella javana | reverse complement strand
ACACCAGCAACAACACCAGCAACAACACCAGCAACAACGCCAGCAGCAACAGCAGCAGCAGCAACAGCAGCAGCCGTTAAACGACCTTGCGCTTATTGCCACAGTTCTGCCGACGCCGACGCCGACGCCGCTGTTAGCTTCGCTTTATACAGATCACCTTTACATATACAGATATATCGAATATATGTACATATATATGTATATATATATATGCGTGCGTGCGTGTGTATGTGTGCAGCTGTTTAGCATTTTTTTCGTATTTCATTTGAAGAGCTGATGAAGTGTCCTACGTGTTTGGCGTATGCTTGATTTGTGAACAAGCCCAAAAAATATATAAATATATACACAAATTAAGAGCATAAATATTAAAGAAATATTTAAGGCATTCCCAATGCACTTTGCACAACATTTAATCACATTAAGCAGCTGCCTGAACGGTCTGTGAATTTGTTAAAAAAAAAAAAGAGAAAAAGAAAAAGAGTCAAGCCAAGCATAATTTATACAACATTCATTATTAAAATGTCGCTAGACATTGAAAGCAACAACAACAACAACAGAAACTTGTAGACATTTAGACAGCAAGACAACAAATGTTCGCTGAACATTGAAAAGTTTTGAAATTCGTGAATTATTACTTGCACTTTAACTTGGCTTCAAGCTAGGCGATGACGATGAAAATATTTTACAATCTCAGCGCCTGCTAGTGCCTGCATATGAGTGTGAGTGCGAGTGTGAGTGTGAGTGTGAGTATGAGTGCGAGTGTGTGTGAGTGTGTATAGTTGACATTTTATAGACGGGCGACGGCGACACCAAGTCGCCACCTGTCGGCTATGAGAGCTGAACAACTGAACAACTGAACAACTGAACGATGGGGTCGGGGCACTGAGGACAACAACTTCAATATGACAAAGCCATTTGCGCCCTGTCAACGCCCCGCAATTGTCTCCCATTTGACTTAAAGCCAAGACAAATGAGCCGAGGCTAAAACCCAAAACCAAAACGAGACAAAAACAAAGTACCAAACCAACAAAAATCCCAAAAAAAAAAATATAATGAAAGAAAACCAAACGCTGTAACTCAAACAGAACCGACAAAAGACTAAAAAGGAACAGATCTTTGCACCTTTGACAAAAATTCTAATTAGGCTTCAAATTGCACAGATCTCGAGAGTTCATTAACATTTTTCTTTTATTTTACTGTGCATGCATGAGTGTGTGTGAGTGTATTTGTTCTGTTCCCAGACATTTCCGTTGATTTCGTGCTGCCAACCTTGTTTACATTTCAATTAATTTCGCATTTTTCCACATTTTGTTGTTATTGTTGTTGTTGTTTTTCTTTTAGTCTCCGCTTGGCATACAACAAATTGGCAATAAATAGCACTGCATTATTACCACATTCGATATATTCGATATTAAAACTACGTCTCCGCGCCTAATGGAACCAGTTTATCGATAAGCATTTAATTTATAGGTCTATCGCAATCATATATAAGTATACACATATATATAATTATATTTATATATATGTTGTATATAGCTTAATACAAAGAGAGAGAGAGAGAGAGAGAGAGAGAGAGAAAGAGAGAGAGAGAGAGAACTCAGGTTGTTCTTGTCGCTACTGCTGTGCGGGTGTTGGACTAATTGGCTGATAGCGAAACAGTTTTCAGCGGCAGGTTTACTCCCACTACACTCGACAACAAAGCAGCAATTTTAAATGGTTCTATTAAACATTTAATAAACGAATGATGTTTTGATTTGTTCATTATCCTTTCCTCATATTCTGAAAATAATTATATTTTTAACTTTTTAAGAAATATTATAATTTATAATTCAATGGGGTTTACCATTTTCCTAATTTCATATATATTTAGTAGGTGACCTTTCGTTACCATAAACAGAACACCTATATTTAATAGTTCGCTTTACCCAACTATAATCCAAATTTCTATTAACAGAGCTCTAATTTCTATTTGTAAAATAGACCTCTGTATACTAGGTTAATTAATATTTCTGTTAACATAAGCGAGCTTAACATAATTTATATTTCTGTTAAGAAATAATAGATCTGTGCTCCTGTTAACAAACCAGACCTTTGTACTTAAAATAATTTCTTTTTTAGCTAATACTATACACCTAAGTACTTAAAATAAATTTCAATTTCTGTTACCTAACAGAAGTCAGTACTCAACCTAATTTTGTTTCTATTATGAAAACAGACCTCCGTTCTTAGGCTAAATTTCCATTACAGTTAATATGACAGACCTCTGCATTCGAGAACATTTTCTGCATCTGTTAACATATTAGATTTCCAATTCTGTTTTCATTCTGCAAATATTATTTAAAACTTCCTATTTGCACAACTGGAATAGATCTATAGTGATTCAAGACAAATAAATTAAAAGTTCTCATTCTCTCTTTATAGGATTTCAATTAATCCATCAAAGAATTTTCATTTGCTGACTTGATGTCAATTCTCTGTACAATTATATTTTGATTGGAACATACATTTGTCACTTTACAATAAATGCAAACTAACTCAATTCTGAATCATAGTGTTTATTATGGCATTCATTAGAATTTCAATTAGTAAAATGGCCAAAGATTATGAACATAAAATTGCAAATGTTTTTGTTGGGTTTAATGTCTCTCTTTTTTTTAGCATATTGATTGAGAACTTGTTTTGTTTCGTTGCTGTTGGCTTTATATTCGCCATTGTTAGGCATTATCTACTGGATTATCGGAAATGTATCGTGTGGCAGGCACTTGCCGGATCGCCAGATCTCTAGATCGAAATGGCAATGGCATATCTAAAGGATGTCATGTCATAAGATCTTTATACGCATATTTATATATTTCTATATGTCATTTTATTGGATTTCATTAGCGACGCCGTCAATCTCGGAAACTAGCTTGAGTTTCTTGCTTTTCGTAAGATCAATAACAACAACAACAGCAACAACAACAACAATGCATAATATCTTTTAAGAAAAAATACATTTATATATTCAACATGAGCATTTAGCGCACACACAGAAATTATAATTTCAAATAACGCCAAGTGGCACTTGAGAACGGAGCTCTTAACAAAAATGTTAAACATTTTATCGGCCTTTTTGTGTTTTATTGTTGTTGTTGTTGTTGTTGCTATTGCCATTATTGTCGCTGTTGTTGTTGCTTAATGAAAATGTTGTTGTGTTTAGTATGCGAGAACTTAAATGGCAGGCTTTGTCGGCGATTTGTGCACTTTTCGCCTTTTCGTCTATTCGTTTATTCGATTGGCAAACTAATCGATAGTCGTTGTCGCTGGTATTAAGTGTAAACAAATTAACAAGATCATTTAATATAATTGATATGCCGATCTTTGGAGGCGGAACCCCCCAACTAAGATTGAAAGCACGTCGGCTGGACCGCTTTGATCTTGGCTCTGTTTCGTTTCTTATTTTTTTCTTTTTCTTTTTTCGTAGTTTCAGTTTTGACCGTCAAAACTGTGGCTGCAGTTGGGAAATCAAAGCAAACGTAAATTGATTTAAGCCAGCCTGCAGCGCCCTCTGGCGGCGTGCAGTAACCAACATGAATTTACGATCGTATGGGCTGGGGCACCGTCCAGAAGTCAAGATCATAAATTAATTAAGAACACAGCGTGAATGGCATATAAAATAGACAAAATATGGAACAGCAACTGACAAGGGGTCCAAGGCGAGACTGCCTTGGGTGTACGGAGTCGGGGGGTATTATTAAGTAGAGCCACAATTGATTATCACGCGACAAAGGGGGCACCCTTAAGTGTCTAATGCAATCATAGACAGTTCGATATTCATGAACAAACGCTTTAACCCCCTTCCATTTACATTTACATTTACAGATTCAGTGCACGAGGGCCGCCAATCGCAGGCATGACGGAAGCTGTTTAGGTATTCAATGCGGCAAGCAGCAACCGTGTCCAAGTCCAAGTACAAGTCCAAGTCCAGATCCAATTCCACTACAAATTCCAATTCGAGCTCCAAGAACTGATATTACTGAGAACGCAGCACTGAAAACTGAAAACTGAAAAGCTTTTATTGGTAGCGGCTACAATCGATCGATCGCCCACGCCTCAGCTCGCTAGCCTAGATCCCACCGAGTGACTACAACAGAAAATGGATAACAAAGTGGACTCACGCGTCGCCCTGGAATATATAGTCGAAAATCGTGACTACATTTCCAAGTTGGGCTCTGCCCTAGACACACAGAATGCGACGGTCAAGAAGCAGGTCTTCGAGCTGCTGTCTGCGCTCTGTGCCCTCAACCCCGACGCCTATGCCCGTGCCATCGAAATTCTCGACTTTTACAAGGTAAACCCCCTTGCCACCGATAGCGGCCATAACGCTATAATTTGATTAACTTGATTCACACAACAACTTTATTATTCCATTCGTCGATTTATCTAGAATCTCAAGAAGGAACGATATCGTTTCAAAATTGTCATCAATGAACTGGAACAGTCCAGTTCACTTGCATCGCCACCGCTGGACTACCTAGGCGCGCTCCTGGCCTTCATCAACTGCGTTATCATCTCAGAGCGAAAACTCCAGGAGCGCATACGCATACGAAATGAGTTTATAGGTAAGTTTTGATACAATATCAATTATAGATATCAGCTTAGACTATGAATTAAACCGAAGACTACGATTTATAGTCTTCTAGTCCCATTTGAAGTGGATATGTTGAATATAAACTTTAAAATTTCGTTATAACATTTTAAAATTCTAGATTATAAAATATACTTCACAATCTTCGATGAAGCTTCAACCTATAGCTTTGTTGATATATATAAATTTCCACAATTATTTATAAAATTTATATTTCTGCAAGATACAGTTTAAAAATTTGCCTTATATAATTATCATACAAATATTATTAGTATTATATATTATTATTATACAAATTTAATTTTCAGGTATTTTTCTTTAGTGTTCTTTAATTGTTTAATTTTTGTTTTGTTTTTATTTTGGATTTCGGTTCTGTTTCGTTTTCGGTTTCGGTTTCGGTTTCGGTTTCAGGTTTTGTTTTGCTTTCTGACAATGCTGATAACCAATAACCATAACGATAAACACATTAGGCCAACCACAAAAGTCATCAACCGACCTCCTGTATGACTCCCAACCCCCCTACCTCATATTTTCTTTGGAGCTGTCTTCGATTTCATTTCGATTTGATTGATGTGCCCGCTGATCCGCTAACGGCGCCGTTGATCGTCGCTGCCCTTGACCATATACCCAAACACTCTATATTATACACTACATATATACCATAAACCATATGAACATGCTATATAGTATGGCAAATACCCAGATGGAGTTGGCTAACTGCATGTCACAGCCACTCCAGTGTGACCCTCGCATTATGGATAATGATAGATTCGGCCACACTACATAATATCATCGGTATACCACACAATACTACAAATAAATCGTCAGAGCACCTAATCGCCTTTGTCTCTTGACGCAATCCAATTGGGTAACCTTAGCACGTGCCAACGATTAGAGGTGCGTCTTGAAAATTGCCGAGAAATGTCTCAGAAAATTTCCATAAATTTTCTTTGTATAATGACAAACAATTTTATAATGGTAAAAATTTAAACGGAAATTTGTTGAATACTATACTAATGGAATTATAGTTAATATCATTGCATAAAACTATGAAGCAGCTTAGATTCCAACATTATTATTTATTATAATTTAAAATACAAAATAAATAATAATATACTCAGTCTATTCAGGATCTACATCATATCTATTATTATCAAATTTTGAACTGATTTGATTATATTAATAATTGCATAGTGAATATATAGATTTATTCTACTGTATATAGTCTATGACGTCATATTGTGTGGCATAACACATAGAAGTCGTATAATTTATGAATCACCCAAATAAATCACAAGTTTAGTTTTCAATATTTCAACATTTTTATAGTGCATTTATTACCATGTTGTTCAGTTCACTTAATGTTTCGAATGAATAATTATATGCACGTTGTAGCTGTGTGTTCCCAGGCGCTGTCTTAGGCTCTTCTGGAGCTGGTCAAAGGGTGCCTCATCCCAGAGAATTACGACAACAAATTGTTATTTAATTCCGACTTGTCGAGCGATACTTAAGCACAGCATGGACACGTTGTTAAAATGTAATAAGTCGCCTCATTCCAGCTTGTTGACAAACAAGGGTCCCATTCACATCCTGTGCCTGACATTTTGCGCCCCCTATTACAGACCTCCAACCGCGCCCCTTTACCCCTGTACCCCTGTACGCCTGTTCATCCAGTGTCTCAGCCCCTGGTGCTTGGTCTGAGCAGAGTTCATGAACTGTGGCCGCCTCTAAAACTCCAGCTGCAGCCCCAAACTAAAACTGGAGTCTGAATGCTGCATGATGCACAGACGTCAACCCGCTTCTTCTTTTTTTGTTTTTTTTTTTGTGTCTGTTTTCGCTGCTGACTTTGATTGAGCGCAGTTGTGCGTGCATCAACGTCGACGTCGACTTCGACTTCGACTCTGCGCAGGCGCAGCAGCAGCAGCAGCCCCAAAAGTGGGGAAGATGCACAGAATGATAGCAGCAACACTTGCCAGGCTGTAGAAAATGGCTGGATGATGGAGAGGGGGTGGAATGGTGTTCGGTGTTCGGTGTTCATTGCTTGGTGGTTGAGTTCTTTTTATTGTTCTTAATTAAAATAAATTGAGCTGCGCTTTTTCAGCATTACAAGAAAATAATAAAGCAGCTGTGCAGTCGCGACAAAAATCGAAATCTCAACAGCAAAATGTAAGTCACGCACTCCACCTCCACACAGTGAACACACACACACACACACAGATGTGGTTAAGTGGTATGTGCGGGTGGTGCGAGTGGTGCGGGTGATGCTGCTGGGGACATTTCACACATGCAGTTGCCATACTTTGATCTGAAAAATTCCTCAGCGACACATTTGACAAGCCGCGGTCCGCCTTTTGCTTTGGCATTGAGATGATGTATACTGTTTCAAGGCCATTGGCCGCATAATGCCCACCACTGCCGCAGAGCCCCTCGCCACCTCTCCAGCCGCATGGCTAGCACTACCAAACCAATCCAAGCTGCCCGTCTCGATGCTCTATCGTGACGATCTGTGAGTTTCCAGGAACGCCCCGAACATATTAAATATTTGCATTTTGTATATGTATCAATGGGTTTTTTTTTTCTTCATTTTTACTGTGAATTCTGCTAATGCCACTTAAGTGTCCAATTATTGGCTCAGTCTCACTCATCAAACTCATCGTTTGACTTGAAATTGGCATAGAAATCATTAACTGAATCAGAATCAGACTCAGCATCAACATCAGAATCAGATTCAGCAACTATATATCACATCACCATCACCATCAGCATCAGTTTCAAATCTATATATGTGTGAATCTATATATATATATATGTGATATTTATATGTATTGTTGTATAGGCATCATATCTGTTATATATCAACTGTCAAGTCCATCGCTGCCGGCTGTTCGCAGCGTTTACTGATTTATGCCCCATGATTTTCCACTTTGGCACGCAAAGTTTTTCATAGATGTTGCTATAGTTGTTGTTGTTGTTTTTATTTGTTTAATGTCTGTTGCTGTGACCGCACCATAAATTTATTTGTTTAACAATTTTCTTATTTAAGTTGCCTGGCAAATTTCAATTTCAATTTCAATTTGAATTGATTTATAAAGCGTCAACAGATTTACTATATCAAGCGTAAAATAAAATATTCGAATCTAATTGAATTCGATTTCGTGTTCAATTTCAAATTCTGCTTCTATTTTCTTATATTTATTATATTCCACTTGGCATGTTATTAAACAATTAACTGTTGATTTTGGGCGTGTTCTACTGCATATTTGCACAAATTCCTTATAGCCATAGGGCATCCATACAATAAACACAATTGTGGCTCACTTTAAGATCGGATACTCTAAGCTCCAAGCTGTCTGTCAGTTCTCGACTCTCTAGTTAAGACCTCGACTTCCGAATCTGAAACTGAAACAATGCCCGGACAAAAGAAACTTTTACACACTCACACTCATACTCACACACACTCATACTCACACTCACACTAACATTTGCTCACACACACACTCGCACGTTTTAATTGTACGCCTTTTATGGTTTTCAATTTCAAATAAATGAAATGACAACGAAACAAAGTCGTAAAATAAAATTATTAACGTCAAGGCGCCGAATAAGGCAAACACTAGGCTGATTCCAAGGGGGCAACAATATAGCAATCGGGGGGACCAGAGCAAAGGGGGCGCTACAGAAGCGCTACTACAACGACTTTCACGAGCATTTTGTAATTAAATTTTTTATTATAAGTATTTATTTACAATATACATACATCAAGTTATCAAATATATATATATCCATCATATGTATTTATATATGTATGTATGGATGTATGTATGTAAATCTGTTTGAGAGCGCGCAAATCGAAGCAGGAGACGAAATAACAAACGAAACAAGCTTGACCGGAAGCGATCTTGGGCAGCATTGGGCGTACAGACCCCAGACCGCAAGCCCAGTCCCCAGTCCCCAGTCCCCAGTCCCCAGTCCCCAGTCTCCAGTTCCCAGTGCCCAGTTCCCAATACACACAATCCTCAATACACATTCAAAGGTGGGAGTTGGGCACTGGCACAAGCTTTGATTTGCTTTATGTATAACAAAAATGATCACTGTAAGCCAATCCAAATTTGCAAAGATTAAAGACATAATGAGAAAAACAACTTTCTTAGAAGTGAAAGGCACTCAAAGGTTTTTAATCAGTATTTATGCATACTTACTGAGATCTTTTAGAGTATTACAAAAATAAGACATGAATAAATGTGCCCACATTTAAGCTTCAACAGATCTTGATATACGGCCTATAGATTGATTAATTATTCAAATATATGTTTAGATTATTTTTCAATTTTAAATTTTTATTTTAATTCTTTTAGAAAATAATTTTGTAGGCCCTATGCTTCAAAATCTCAAAAGGGTCTTTTAAGACTGATATGAGGTACCTATATATGTGTTAATAAATACTTCGGTTATGAGATGAAGTACCAATAAAATATTTATATATGTTATCGTACATACCATATGTATTTACATACAAGCAAACGAAGACGATAACTCACGTCTATCAAACTTTTATCAAATAAAGTGTGATATTAACTTATTCTGTCTTTATAAAGTAACAAATCTGTTATCGCCTTCTTGTTCTTAAGGGACCTGCCGCTCTACTGTTTTATTTCATGTCATTTCATATCATTTTTCCACTTTCGCAGCGATTGAGTGTTCGCTACACTCTATCTTAATGAGTGCAGAGTCTGCTCATAATTCATACAAAATAAATTAGAATGCCAATGTACTCTTTATTTGTAGAGCATTAGCAATACATATGGAAAATATAAGATCTTAAAATTCTATATCGATGCAGATAAATATACCTTGTTGAACATAAACACTGCAACTGGCGATAAATACTATTAATAAATATAAATATAATTAACATATCTAAAGCTTATATTCAACATCGTCATCACTGCTTATTAGTTTTTAAAACTATTATTGATTGGATATAATAAGCAAATTTTATTTGGTTAGTTGGCCTAACAGTTCATACTACCCTTTCTGTACAGGACAACCGCAGCAGATTTCTGCTTTGGGCCTCAAAACTGTATAATCAAGAAACTGAAGGGAAAAATCATTTGAATAATTCTAATTAGTTATTACATATTACACAGAAACGGAAAACTCTAAACAAAGACCTCTATATATCCACTATTCCATTTATTAGGGAAGGACCGTTCCGTTTATTTTAAATATATATTTTAATGATTTTGTCAAGTTATTTAATTTTGTGTAATATTATGTTATATTGTGCGCGTTATGTTTTATAATGTTATAATATTTAATTTATTATAATCTATGAAACGAAACTTGAATCTTAAAATAAATATTTATTTATTTTGAATTTGTTTCTTATAATGTTCTCATATTTTAATTATTAAAATAATTAAATTAAATAAAAATTTGATAGTATATAATAATATGAATTCTCTTTAATTATTACATTTATCTAAAATATTAAACAAAAATCGATTTAAATTTAAATGCAACACCTTGTGTCGTCGAGCACTCGCTACTGGCACATTCGCCACCGATTTGTTACGATTAAGTGTAATTTAGTATTATATTATATTATTATAATAGAGCATATTGATGGCTTATGTAATTGGAGACTATTTATATTTGAATATTTGAATATTTGTATTTGCATTCGAGACAATTCACACACTCGCACTAAATAGTAATTGTTATTCCATTGTTGTTCTCTCTTTGCAGGCCTCAAAGTATTGCCGCTGTTAAATAATCTAAGGTGAGTATACGAGTATAAGTATATATAAGGTCTATAAACCCTGTACTACTTACATTATATTTCCAATACTTGGAACGGAGTATGGCAATTGTTAGAGTAATCAAGCAATGACAACTCCGAAACAACTGCAAAATGTATGGCATAAATATAGATTTGTGTGTTAAATCAAGACAATTTATGCAATGTTTGTTCACTGTGGCAACCCTGAAACACACCCACAACAACAACAACAACAACAATTCACAATCAGAGTTCAAATGAATATCACAAACAGTTCAAATACCGCTTCGATTTGAATACACTCGCATGTATTCAGATTGCGAAACATTATTTGATATTTGCATTCGGCGATTAACTAGACAAGATCAAGGACCACTCATTCGGCATTCGTTTTTTGATAATTTCACATGGGGCATGCGAATACCAATACCCATATATGTATATATTAATATATCCACGAATATGAATATGAATATGAATACGAAGTGGCAGACGAAGACGTATAGCCCTCTGGGCCAAGACATCATTAACGGTCGCGTAATTGTGCTGGCCAAGTTGGACGATTTGGACGCTTGTCAAACATCCATCAAAAACGACAACGATCCATAGTAAAAGCCAATACAACTCCCCCCCTCCCTTTACTGCCACGCTTTATTACAGATTTATTATAATTTCATTTGTTTTTTTTTGCTGTGTTTATTTTCGATTTTATTTTTATTTTTTGTATGTTTTATGCAAATAATTTACGCCGCTTTGGTTTGTTTGTAGTTTTGTTTTGTGTTTTCTTTTGTGCGTCTGTCAAGCAATTAATTCAATATTTAATTAGTCAACAATAAATCAATTAGTTAGCCAAGCCCCCCCTGTCACCGCGTCATGGCACCCTCCCCCCTCTGGCAAGGGGTTTATTAATGGGGCTTGGGCCCAAGTTGACAAAAGTTATTTGCCGCCTCGACTCAAACTAACACAAATTCAATTAAATTTTTAAAATAGTTCTGTTGGCCCCAAAACAACAACAACAACCAAAAATTTAACAATAACAATGTGGGCTACCTCCCGTGGTGCCCCCTCCCTCTACCCTGCGATACTGACACAGCTCCATCTTATGGAATACCGAATACCGAATGCCTAATTGATTATACGCTGGCATTTGTCTTCTGATGCTGGGGCCAAGTGTAGCCCATCCATTTTGTCATATGGCAGTTGCCACGCCCCATCCGCCTTCCCCTGTGTACCATGTACTTGGTATTGTTATAAACAAAACATAAATTGTTGACTCTCATCTTAAATAAAATGCGTAGTTTCTCGCACTTTTGAATTCATTTCAAATTTCAGTTTTCAAATTTCAAATTGCTTTTAAACGTTTTCATTGAACCGCTCAGCGCTTTGATTTCAGAGCACCGCACTCCTCATCCACCATCTCCATGTTTTTTTGGAGAACAAAAAACCGTATAAACAAAAGATCATTTGGAGAACTTTTAAATATGATTTTGTTGGTTTGTTCGCTGTGGATGCTGCGTAGCTTGGAAGCTGACGGGTTTCGCTAAGCGGATTTTAATTGCTGTCGAATCCAATGGGTTCTAATCAATCTGAGCACCAGAATATAATTTCATCTGAAGCTATATTAAATTACATGTGAATCAGAACTTCTAAAGCCAAATTATGCGTATGGAATTACAAAATCAACAAATTATAATACGCAAATATTTAGCTCTTTGTCTCCGGCTATAAATACAGCTCTCAAGTGTGTTGTTATAGGGTATTTCTATCAGGTTAAGAAACCCACTTGATTTGTTTTTGAAGCATCGATGCTATAGATAGAACGTGTGGCTTATTAATATATTAACCAGATCTTAGCATATTAATCTATTTGAATCACTGATACTTGAAATTGTTATTTATGGCTTCCTTTTTTGCAAGAATATCAAAATCCAAAGCATTGAAGTTTTTAGTACATTCTAATGAACCGGTTAAAGATGAATGAATTTTAAACTTGAACGATCGATTATGTTCATTTGAGTGCAATAAAATACAAAAAACCTAGTGGGATTAGTTCAGCAAAATAAACAACCAAATATTTTGTTAAATGATGCAAACTGAGTGAAATTAATATAATAATAATAATAATTATAATAATAATATTATAATAATAATAATAATATAATAATATTTAAAACTAAAATACAATACACAAATTTACTTAATACTTTAAATATTCAATTGTATTATTTCCAATAGGAGGTTTTATTTTGAGTAGAACTCATTTTGGGTAAATATCATTTCAAAAATGGGAAAAGGTCCTCTAAACAAGGTCCTGGTGGTCATTCACCTGATGTTGTTCCATTAATATTTATAATGATTTCCCATTTTTTTCATATTTATTTCAAATATCAAAAAGATACATCTTATTGGAAAACCCTTTATAATATTCATAATAATAATGCATGCTTCAAATATTTAAATAAAAGTAAATTTGTATATTGTGTTGCTTTTAGAAGTTTATATAAATATTTTTTTAGCTATAGAAATATAGCATGTATGACTAAAAGCTCATTAAGGCTTATTGCTGTGTTTAAACTTTGAACTTTCCGGTGTGAATTTCAGTTCGAGCCAAGTTTGTACAGGCCAAAGTAACTTTAGCGCTTCCGTTTCGAATGTGTGGAAATTGTTATTGCTGGTTGGCCAACTTCCTCAATTTTTGTTTTTTGTTTAGTATTGAGTTTTCCGATTTTGGCACCCGCATACGGGCAAGGCAGCTGCCGGGCAAAACTTCCGTGACCAGACAAAGTACAACAAAAACAACAACAACAACAACAACAGCAACATCAAAAACTGAGCATCACGTGCCAATGTTGTTGACGAAGTGTCTCGTCATAATACAATAAAAAAAGCAACAACAACAATTGAGCGAAACGATGGCTAAAGAAGAGCAGAAGAGTTCCCGAAAGCAAGTCTCTCCAGTTGCCAAGTCAACTATAGTAGTTGATTTGTTGTATTGTGACTAAGGAGAATTGGATGCGCGCGCAGCACGTGGCAAGGCAAGGACAACAGCAACACCAACCGCAACAGCAACATTAACAACACCAACAGCAACAACAGCAGCAGCAACAGCAACATTAACAACAGCAGCAGCAACAGCAACAACTACAGCTGACAGTTATGACTCTCGCACTCTGTCGCTCTCTGTTTGACCCGCTCTCTTTCACTCTTTCTCTCTCTATCTCTCTCTCTCTGTCGTTCTCTTTGAACATGAGTCTCTCTTTGAGACTGGCTCCGGCTGGTCTCCGACCAAGTCTGTGTAACTGTATGACTGTGTTCTCGTCCTCGTTATTGCCATTGCCTTGCTGCTGGCTGTTGCCTCGTACTCGCATCGAATCTCCGCACTGCTAAAAAAAATAAGTAATTTAACAAAAACAAAAAAAAGGAAGTAGAAGGAGAGTAAAACATAGAGTGTGTGCATTATGAACAGTAAATGAAAAGGTGTCAAGTGTTCTAGGTGTGCTTCTAGCCGTACAAATCTATCAATTGGCTGCCCCCAAAAAAGGAGTCAATCTGAACAAGGACACTGCGCAAGGACATAGCACGAGCAACATTTTTTCTGTAGTTTTTTGTTTTTTGTTTTGTTGCATACATATATGACGCCACAGTAACAACAAAGAAACTATCGAATATGGTTAGCTTGGCTCTGGCTGCCCATAAGCGTCGCGTGTCGCGTCGGATTGCTTACTGATTGCCTCGACTGCCTGATTGCCAAGGCTGCTGCAAGGCAGGCAACGTGGAGTCATCAACGTCGCCGTCGTCGTCGTCAACGTCGTCATCGTCGTCATCGTCTGAATCCGCGCCAGCGTCTGCCTCCGGGTTCGCGTCTGCCTTTGCCTCTGTCTCTGCCTCGGCATCCTCTGTCTACCCGCTGCCAATTTCGGCGGCGCTGCAACGACGCCGCACATTCTGCTGCTCGTTGTCCCGCTACAGCTGCGCCGCCTTTCAACTGGTGCAGAATCTCAAGTGAGTCTCAGATAGTCTCTGTATGCATGTGTGTGTGTGTGTGTTTGTGTTTGTGCCTCTTCCTGTTGTGCATTTCTCATTGCCTCGACCTCTTCAGTTCCTTTTTTTTTGGCAACCACCTGAGGTTACTCAATGTCAGGGTGCTGCTGATGTTGGTGCTCCTCTCTCCTGTGGTGTTGCTGCTGCTACTGTGGCTGTAAGCAACTTGTGAACGCTGCGCCATAAATTGTCCATAAATTCCACATAAATAACAAATCTATTTATTCACACAGTTGTCAATTGCATTGCAAATTGCAAATAGAAATATTGTAAATTGCAAATTGCAAATTGCAAATGGAAATTTAGCTTATTCTATTTGTTTAATGCAGTCAGCGACACGTGGAACATGTCAATTGTATTAACCCATTATTTCGTTGTAATTAACCCATTTACGTTACGTTTGATTTACAGAAAAGTCGCTCAGAGTGTGGGCGATATCATCGTACAATTGGACATATTCGTGGAGCAGCAGGAATGCGACGAGGCCCAGAGCCTGCAGGCGCCCGATGGCATCAATCTCAACTCCCATCTTGATGTCTTCTATGCCATACTGCGACAGGTGAGTCCAACTGTAACTAGACAAAGAGAGAGGGACAGATCGAGATAGAGACAGAAAGACAGACGGACAGATCGAGATAGAGAGAGATAGACAGACAGACATACATATTTACAGACAGAAAAACAGCTAGAAAATCAGCTAGAAGACAGCTAGGAAAACAGCTACAAAAACAGCCACAAAACAGCTAGAAAAACCGCTAGAAAAACAGCTAGAAAAACAAGCAGAAAAACAGAAATACAGTCGGAAAAACAGAACGAAAGACGCACACAGCAACATTTAAATAAACAATCACAGGGTATTTTTAGTCGGTACCACCTTACTGCTACTTATTAGCACCGTATTAGTTTAGTTTTATGTTCACCCTCTGCCCTCTGTATTGTCCACGTGCCGCTCAGTCGCTTGAAGTTGGCAGCTCAGATCGCAGCAGCAGCTAATGCTGCACAGGTGCGTTCAAATTGCAACAGAGGGCGCTAGCACAATTACGTTATGTTAAGCTTAGCCGAATTCTGTAACATTAACAGAGTCACAATTAACAGATCGTGTTAACTTAACATAGATAACAATATTGCAAGCATATGAGGGAGTGGAACATACAGAAATAGCAAAACAGTGAGTTCTGCTGCAGACAAAGGAATAATGAAATAAATACTGATAAATAAACAGACTAAATAATGAAGTGACAGAGAAAGACAGACAGATCAGTGTGTTAGTTGCTTTTGCAGCATTAAAGCGTGCTCAGTTCGTGCAGGTGAGTGTCGAAATGAAGCCAAGGATGTAGTCCCTGTTCAGACTCCCTTCTACTTTCCCCCGCGAGACTTCCATTTAAGTATTACATCAGGTGGAGCCTTAGTGGCTGGTTCTTCTTTCCACTTCTCGGAATATGTCCATTACGAATTTTGACATTTCGGCCACTGCCTTCCACATTGAGGCGCAAACCGGCATTAGGGGCACCATTGTAGCTGGGGACAGTGGCTCTTCAAGTACTGTTTCTGCTATGCTTCTTTATCCAGAGAACCTCGGGCATGCGAAGATTACATGCTGGGCATCCTCTTCTATTCCTGTTCCGCACTGAGGGCAGTAGGGGTCGCCATTATGCCCCCTTTCTTGCAGGTATCCCCGGAAACAGCTATGTCCGCTTAAAAATTTAGTGAGGTGATATTTTACTTCAGGCGCTGGTGAGTGTGCGTCTGTGTGTGTGTGTCTGTGCGTGTGTGTCTGTGCGTGTGTTAAGGTGTGAAGGCCATGCAGGGCCAAGGTGGTTGTGGCACGCAAGACGGGATTAATGTCCAGGGCAAAATGAGCGAATGAGTGGCAGGTGGAAGGGGACTTTTGATAGATTATTTATTTAATAATAATATGCAAGACATTTAAAACATCGTGCTGACTTAGTCAAATTATGTATATTTATCGTCAGGTGGCCGATAAGCCGCAGGAGGGACCCTTCCTCAATATATTGCAACATCTGCTGCGCATCGATCCCAAGGAGCCACTCAGCGATGTTATTTGGGATACGGCCGAACGGTTGGTGCATCGCGCCACCTTGCTCGAACATCCCGACGATGCAGTGCGTCTGCTGCGCCAACAAAGCGCCCAGAAGTTCACCTGCCAGAATTGCCGATCCGTCGATGCCAGCAGTCCCACGCGCAAACCCTCTCAGCCCCATGTGCTGGTAACGAAGGCAGCGGGTGCAGCGGCACCACCACCACCGCCACCAGCTCCAGCGCCGCCGCCACCACCTGGCGCGGGCATGGCACCGGTGCCGCCGCCGCCGCCTTTAGTGAATGGCAATGATTTGCCACCGCCACCGCCACCTCCGTCCTTGTCGCGTCCACGCACACCACTGCCCGAGGTGCCGGCGGCAGCTGTGCTGCTGCCACAGCAAGATACACCAGCGCCCAAGGCCAAGATGAAGACATTCAACTGGAGCAAGATTCCACAGAACAAGGTGCTGGGCAAGGAGAACATCTGGAGCAAGTTGGCGCATCTGCATCGCGACACAAGCCAAACAGACATTGACTTTAACGAGATGGAGGGTCTCTTCTGCCAGCAGACGACCAGCGGCCAGGGTTCACCCAAGCTGGGCCGTGAGAGCGGCAATCAGTCCTCCTCCAGCGGCTACGACACACTGGATCGCAAGGCCAAGAAAGAGAGCACTGAAATCACACTGCTGGATGGTAAACGCAGTCTTAATGTAAACATCTTCCTCAAGCAGTTCCGCAGCAGCAACAAGGATATCATACAGCTGATACGACATGGAGTGCACGAGGAGATTGGCGCGGAGAGACTGCGTGGTCTGCTTAAGATACTGCCCGAGGTGGATGAACTGGACATGCTGAAGAGCTTCAATGGCGACAAGTCGCGTCTGGGCAATGCTGAGAAGTTTCTGCTACAACTGCTCGAAGTTCCCAAGTGAGTGCAGCTCGAAAAGATTCATTGTCTCTGTAGATCCATTTAATGTTTTATGTTTTTTCTGTTCCCAGCTACAAATTGCGTATCGAGAGCATGCTGCTGAAGGAGGAGTTTGCCGCCAATGTGGCCTATCTGGAGCCCTGCATCAATGCCATGCTCTATGCTGGCGATGATCTGCTGAACAACAAGTCGCTGCAGGAGGTGCTCTACATGGTTGTCGTTGCCGGCAATTTCCTTAACTCTGGCGGCTACGCCGGCAATGCGGCTGGTGTGAAGCTCGCCTCGTTGCAGAAGCTAACGGATATACGTGCGAATAAGCCGGGTATGAATCTCATCCATTTTGTGGCGCTGCAGGCTGAACGACGCAATCCGGAGCTGCTGCAGTTCACCGCACAGCTGAATACTCTGGAAAATGCCAGCAAGTAAGCGAAGATAAGATCTCTTAATGAGATAGAACCAACTAAATCCAATGTACCTCTACCACAGAACCACATCGGAACAGATCAACAATGAGATCAACACGCTGGACACTCGCATCAAGAAGATCACGAAGCAAATCGAGCAGCCAGCCACAGAGGCGGATATTAAGGCACAGATGTCCGAGTTTCTGCAAGCCGCCATAGCAGAGCTGGAGGTGCTGATGACGGGCATGAAGCAGGTGGACACGCTTCGTCTCAAACTGGCTGAGTTCTTTTGCGAGGATGCGGCCACCTTTAAGCTCGAGGAGTGCTTTAAGATCTTTCAGAATTTCTGTGATAAGTTCAGGCAGTCCATCAAGGAGAACGAGAAGCGTGTCCAGCAGGAACAGCAGGCCACGCTGCGACGCAAACAGCGTGAGGAGCAAATGGCCAAGAGGGCAAGACAGAGTATGTAACGATATCTATAAGCCCGTTCTCCAACTGTCTAACTATTTCAATTGCTCTTCCAGTGGGTCAAGCCGGCACACCCGTCTCCGATTCAGACTCCTTCCTAGGCGACGCACAATTCGATCCGCGTGCCAGTCCAGCACTTAGCAGACGCCAGATGGGCTCAGGCGAGTTCAACAACAGCTTCATACGTATCGAGCAGGAGAACTGCGCCTCACCCGACATTACGCCCAATGGCAGCCTGCGGCGACGTCCCAGCCGTGTGCTTAACGGCGAGGATGAGCTCATGGAATTTCTGCGCAGCTCGACGGGACCACATGATGGCCCCGGTCACATTAGTCGCGAACGCAAGGCCGCCTATGGTAGTCTTGGTGGGTTTTATTTAGTTTACCTATCCAATCTTCTGTTTCAACTCTAGCTCTACATGTTTTTTTCAGATCGCTCTTGGGCACGCCGTGCACGCTCTGGCAGCTCCAGTCGCAAGCGTCCAGATTTACTTAACATCGACTTTGGTCTAGATCGGGAACGCGCCAGCTCGCCGGCACCTCTGTTGCAGGCACCGCCATCTGTGCAGGATCGCCTGCAATCACCACTGGCCAGCAGTGGCACTGGCACGCCCACAACAGCTGCCAATACGCCAATTAGCAACGGCCCCACAAATCTCGCCCAGCCACAGCCACAGCAGCAACAACAACAACAACAACAACCGACGGCTTCAGCGCACGAGGATGGAAAACCGAGGTTAGAATTGTGTACACCGCTCTCCAAATCCTTTCCATAAAATCTTTTTATTCGAATATGCATGACTCTAAACCTCTTTCTAATTAAATAACATTATCTCTCATAATTTTAATAATCCCTATATATGGTATATAAACTATAACTATAAACTATAATATATTATATAATTTATAATATAATAATTTAATTTGCATACTAATAAAACGTTCCAAAGTTTAATCTTAACGAAACAACACGAATAAGTTAATATTAATTAATAAATTCATACAATTTTAATTTCATATATTTTATAGCGATATTAACGATATAGAATATTGAAATCTTAATCTTTGGGTTGCCTGCGATTTAATTATTTTATATATTTATAAAACTGAGGATCTTTATGTGAACACATTAAATATAGTATCATTATAATAATTGTTACACATATAATTTGATTATTTTATATATTAATATTTTATATTATATTATTTTATATATTTTATTTATTAATATCTAAAAAATCATTTCAAATTTCAGAATATCCCGTGAATGGCGGCAGAAAATTGAAACCTGGCTGCAGTCAAACGAAAACGATGAGAAACAAAACGAGGAATACAAGCGGAAACGTCGCCTGGTTAATGCGAATCGGCAATCGCTCGAAAACGAAACTGGTAAGTATATCTATGGCATTAGGATTTCGCGTCGTAGAAACTAATGTTCATCCGTATTGATATGGCTAGAAAACGAACGAAAACTGGATCCATTGCCAGAGGAAAAGATAATGACAACAACAACCACAACGACGCCAACAACGACGATAACAACTAATCCGATTAACCATAGCAGACAGCGGGAACAGCTAAAGGAGCCCGAACTGTTGGAGCAGTCGAGTAAGTATCAGCGCGTCTATGCCGACTGGAAGCCATCGAAGACGCTGGAGCATACAGATGTCGTGGGCAATATACAGGCCATAGTAGATGCCACAGCTTCAGCGGCCATAGTAACCTCACAGACACACTTGACCACTGCGGAGGAGCTGCGCCAATATCGTCGGCAGCGTTCGCAGGAACAGAATCAAGGCCAGAGTCCGCTGCAGTCCATTGCCGAGGAGGATCGCCGCAAGTCCATTCAAAAGCTAGCAGAAAGCGATTCTGCTGGAGATCGACTAAAAATCTATGTTCGACGACCCTCGGCCATGGAGCTGCAGGCGGAGATGAATGCACCAGCAGCGGCAGTGGTCAAATCCCCAACGCAGGATGACACCTTTGCCAGCCTGCTGGACCATCACAAGAGTCACAACGAATCACAGTATGCGTCCGGCTCGTCCAAGGAGATCGATGCGGACAACATTGAGACGCCGCCGGTGACACGTCGCATCATAGCCACGCCCACTACGACAGTAGTGACAGTCAGTATGACGGACAAGCCAAAGCACGCTCCGGAAGAGAAGAGCGCGAACAGCGCTTTAGCTGCTGAACAGGATTCGCCTGGACACTTTGATAGATATTCGCTGGCACGGCGCACACGTCGCTATAAGCGACCCACAGATTACAGCAGCGGCAACGAGGAGTTGGTGGCGCCCAACCAGGATGCAAAGCAGTCAGCCAGCGCCAGCGAAGTACGTCGCCTGCAGAAGGAAGAACCGAAGCCGTCTGAGAAAGCGCGCACCATTACGAAACTGGAGAAAGTGGGCCGCCACATCAGCTCCATAAATCAGGAAGATGTACGTGAAGCTATACGTAATCTCAAATCACCCACAGGCTCACCAGAACGTCCCTGGAGTCCGCCACGGGAGCTGACCAACAAACTGAAACTGACGGCGACCGGTCATCATGAACTGAACGACGAGGGCTTCGAGGAGACGCAGAGTCTGGTCTCCGATACACCCTCGCACGGCAAAGGCGAGAGCACCAATTCCTCCTGCAATGAGGCTAACGATGCACCGACCCATCCACGCTCACGCCCCCTCTCCAAGCAGAAGACCACCACCACCAGCATCAGCGCCATGGGAAGTCGCCTGGCGGACAGACTGCAGCAGGCGCGCATGCGCGGTAGCTCCGCCAATGCCACACAATCGAGCAGCAACAACAGCAGTAGGTCACATAACCCAGCAATTTCAACAACGAGCATTGCCTCAGCACAGGCACATGGACAGACAGTCACAAAGCCAAGTCGAAGCCTCTCTGCCAGCCGGCCGCTGCGTATGCCCAACGGCAGCCCCATGCTCAGCGTAACACCCACTAGCCAGATACGCTCCTCGTCTTCAACGGGCGTGCGCCGAGAAACTCCCCAGTTTGCACCCGCCTATGCGCTGAGCTCGCCTCAAAAGGGACGTGATGTGGAGCGCAGCAGCTCTCGCAACAGTCTACGCTCATCGCGGTCTTCCATCAACAGCGGTGCATCCACACAAACGGTGGTGCGACGTCTGCCGACAGTGCAGCGTACCGCCGTCGTCTCGGTGGATTCATCGCCCAGCAAACGTCCACTGGCCGCACAGAATGGCCGTACCACATCTGGACGTGGCGTTCCAGCCAGCCGCAGCAGCAGCAGCGGGTCCAGCGTGGGACCTAGTGTGATACTTGTGCGCAGCAAGCTCGCTGCTGGTTCGCGTCCAGGTCAGACACAGCCACTAGCCAGTAGCACTAGCTTTAAGGAGAATCAGAGCACACCCACAGCATCAGCGACAGCGACCGGTGCGGGCTCCCGACTGACAGCGGCACGCAGCGCAATTCTAGTGAAGAATGTGATGCATCAGCAGGCGAAGAGCCCCAGTAGTCCAGCTGGGTCACAGCAGCAACAACGCAACCGTTCCGTCAGCAGCTTTATGCGTCCAACAGCCAGCAGTGCCACCAAGCGGCAGAAATAGGAAAGCCAAATGATACGGAGGCCACGTCCAAGTTAACGTCCCAAGAGACAGAGACTCACAAACACACGCACACGCAAACAGACACACAGGCACAAGTTACAAATCGCAAATGCATCTAATCTAAGCCGTCCAAGCAAATCGACAAACAAAATACAAAACATTTCGAATTTCTAGACAAGATTATACATAATATTCCAAATAATTTTTAATGTTGCACTAGGCCCAGTTATACAATGACAAAGAAAGTAGCATCTAGTTTAGCATGGGTCCAACAATGGGTCCAATAATGACCCCCGCCCTCTCCAAAACATTCCAAAATGAACACAATACAAATACATGCATATATATATTTGTACCCGTTAGGAACAGGTGCGCCCCGTCACAAATTGTGTTTCAATGCGAAAGGTTTTCCATCATTTCCAAGGACCTCTACACATTCTAATACCGATAAAATTCTTAATATTTTTGAGCACAAAAATTTAAAAAAAAAATACAATTTATTACAAATAAAAAAAAAATACTAGCATGTAAAAGTATTGAACTCTAACTTTGCTGTAAGAACAAGATAAAGCGAATGAAAATCTAATGTTATAGTCTTTTCCATATTCACGTTAACAAATAGTTATAGTCATTATTCGATTATACATGTGTAGGAGATTTTTTTTTATATAGCAGGCGCATTATTTACAAGCATGTATTGTAGTTAAACCAAAAGCATAATTGATAAAAGTACGTATTGATATTGATACTGATACAGATGAACAAATGACAATTATTCAATTCTTAAAAATAAACAAAAGCAAGCTTTAAGATGATAATAATGATAATAAATAAAATATAATATTCAAAAAAAAAAAAAAAAAAAAAAACACAATAAATTCCAAATTTTTTTGTAACTTTCAAAAAAATATAATGACAAATGAAATGTTACATGCCGCAGGGTGCCGTT
>JBANCZ010001042.1:0-25425 GCA_037040025.1 Sphaerogastrella javana | reverse complement strand
GTTAACAAGCCCGTGCTTGGTGTCGTTTGGGCCACTTGATTGTACTGCCGTTTTAGTACATCAACGTCCAGAAAAAGAAAAAAAAAAACAACTATACAGCATCGAAAATACTATACTGCTCCGAAAATCCATATCACACCGGAAATACTATTCTGCTCCAAAAATGCTATTCTGTTCAGATAATACTATACTTCCCCAAAAAACTAAACACAGTGTCCCTACTGTCGGGCCAGTCCCAACTGTTAAATATTTTTTAATTTTTATTTGGAGAACTTATCCCCAATATATTGCATAAGATCATTGTGCACAATGGAGGCCAAATTAAATATCAATAATTGATATAAACATTTTTTTTCACCCTTGCAAGAAATAAGCTGTGACTTGAAATTTCGTTAAGTTTTTACTTTATCACCTATAACTTATATAATTTGCTTAAAATATATTTTTTTTTCTTGAATTAGGTATTTTTATAGTATAAAATTTTTGGAGCAGTATAGTATTTTTGGGGCTGCATAGTATTTCTGGGGCAGTAGTAGTAGTAGTATAGTTTTCGGTGCAGTATATTTTCGGCGCTGTATAGTATAATCGACAATCGATATCGGTAATCGATAATTTCTATAATTAATGGAAATCGGTAATCGATATCGCAACCTTCAAGCTTTATAATGACGCCTCGCAAGCCGATTGTAATCTTTCAGGAATCCCCCAATTTTTCTTTTTTCAATTTTCACGAAAATAACCTCATAACTCGGGAACGGCTAGAAGAATTAATTGAATAGTAAATTTTTTAGAACTACTTTTTTAAAATGTTTCAATTTTAAAAATTTTTTAAATCAAAACTCGGGAACGGCTGGTTCGAATTCGGGCACAATATCACAATACCCATCTATACGGTACCCCAAACACAACGTAAAAATTTTGTTTCATTCAGTGGAGCCGTTCTCGAGTGATAGAAATAGATTAAAACGTACACTTAATTTTATATATATAGATTACTTCTACTGTTATATATATATATACAGTCGGACCTGGATAAGCGAGAGTCCAAGGGACCAAGAAATTTCTCTCGCTTATAGAGGTTTCTCACTTATAAGTTTCTCACTTATAAAGGTCTAATATCGAATTTTCTCGCTTATAGAGGCTTGAGAAGGAGAAGGAGAAGGCATACGGTATTTTGTGTATATGTGTGTGTGTAAAGAACATTGGCGTCGATTTTTTCGACGACTGTTGCTATCTGCGCGAATATTGCCCCTTCCAAACTCGCCTCGGAATGCACATTGAAAGAGAAATACGAAAGATCTTGACAAAAGAGCAAGGCGAAAAAACAACAGAAAAACGTAAATTAGGCAAAAACAATAAATATTTTGTTGAAATTTAATAAAAGTACAAACAAGACTCTCTCGCTTATAGAGGTCCGAGAGCACCTTCTCTCACTTATAGAGGCTTGGACGAGAAAAATAACTCTCGCTTACAGATTCTAACTTATAGAGGTTTTTACATGTAAAAATGATGGGACCCAGAGATTACTCTCGGTTATAGAGGTTTCTCGCTTATCCAGTTCTCGCTTATCCAGGTCCGACTGTATTTGTTCTATATATATGTATTTATAAATCACGTACACTTTCCCAATCATTCAAATCAAATGTACTGCATTTATGCTGGTAGTGAGATTGAATTATAACAATACTTATATGAAGGTAAATTAACTCGAGTTTTTGACCTATAAACAGAATTATTTATATCATAATAAGTGGAATACACAATGCAGTGTACTATGTTACGGTTTGAGTTCTCCATATGAAACGTTCATGGGCTGTGTGCCCTGCATTTCTATTCGAGTGCAAACGCATTTTTACATGCGCGTCGTCCTTTTTTGCTCTTGTTTGCTTCCCTTGCTTGCTCCTCGTGCCATAAAGGATAAGCGCCAAACTCTGGGGATAGCATAGAGTAAGGGTGAGAGACAGAGAGAGGGGGAATGGGTTGAGAATGAAATCATGGCTATCGCTGAGCCTAAACAAATAAATAAGCTCACTTGCTTTTGGCAACTGACATCGCTATCCGGCCCAGACACTAACGCTGCTGTTGCTGCTATTGCCCTTGCTGCTTCTTCTCCTGCTGTTGGGCCTTGGTCCTTGGCTCTTTGGGCCTTGGGCCTTAGGCCAAGCGGGGAGTAGGAGAATGGCAATGGGGTAACATTTTCCGCGATACTACACGAAAATTTCATTTGTTAAGCAAATAGCAGACACGGTCACGCGAACAGCGAGAACAGAAAACAAGAGCCAGCCATGTGAGCAGAGAGAGGAAGAGCTTGTGTCTAAAAGAGGGAGGAAGAGTAGGAGATGGAGGAACAACGCGTGCATTTCTAATGCAACTCTCCTATCTGGCGCCCAGCTGACACTGACAGACGCCATATTGGTGAATGTTCATTCTGTTTTTATTGTTTCACCTATACCCTGTAGGGGGCGCGTGCAAGATAAAAGGGCATATTGTTAAATATGTATAGTAAAATGCACATTTCATAAAAAGATAAAGTCAATTTAGTAATTTCACTGTTGCAAGCCTTTTATTGCAGCCAACTTAACACTGCATGGTACAGATTATTTCCAAATATATAATATATTATCCTTTGTATTTGCTTGAATTAATGTCATGCGTTTTTGGTTGTAGTGTTACAATTTTGAATACTGTCTATAAAGGTTTATGCAGGGTGTTTTGAGTGCCGAAATTGAATGAATTGTTGCATTCTAACACGCTTTTGGCCATTTAAGCATTCCATGGCATTGTCCAAACAATGGAATCAGTTGTTATTTCCACAGCGTGTATTCTCCCACTGATGTTTTATTGAATTCCACATTTGATAGCATTTTCTGCGCCAGTTCACGTTGTCAGCCCGTCTCCCTGTCTGCCTGCCTGCCTATGCTGTCCTATCCTGTCCCGTGTTGTACTGTGTAGTCCTGTCCTGTCCTGTCATGGTGTAGCCCATCCTGACTGGCTGCCTCTGACTGCCTGCAAGTAATGGCCAGCGGGCCAATGGGCGTTGGGCCATTCAAACGGCAATAAAATGTTGTTAATTGCTTATGCCGCACACGCTTCGAATTCGTAGTCATTTTATGAACGAGTGTACTCGTAATTTGCATTTTACATATTTGCATTCGCCCCATTTGCATTCGCATTTGCGGTGAGAAAAAAACGCGCTCTATTGCCTGCTTCTATTTAAAAATTAGAATTGCATACGATACTCGTATCATATGATAGTTCCAACAATCCCCCATCAATATCAATTTTAAACGTTCTATATCTCTCTATATATATGCATGTACATTTATACTATTATTTGTTAGACGAGCCAGAAATTGTGGTTGTCCAACGATGCGTAAAGGACATGTGAGTGAAATGTTATAAAATAGCCTCGAAAAGAACATGAGATGCCAGTAAGCAAGGCAGGCAAATAAATGCAGCTGGTCAACAGCAACAATCGAAAATAAATTTCAACTAAAAATGAACAGCTCGTCTATAGACTGACAGAGACTTTATACTCTTTCGATCAGTTAAATACTCTTTTAAGTATGTTAATTGGGGTTATATAGATTGAGTAGAATATTTCAGTATTTAATAGTTTAATTTTGATATTATATATCGAAACTTTGTACTCTTTCGATCAATTAAATACACATTTTAATAAGTAAGTGGGCGTTTTATAGGATTAGAGGAATATTGCAATATTTAATAGTTTAATTTTGACATCACAAAGCGAAATATTTAAATTGAAAACCCAATTGTGCGGTAGAAAATTATTATATCCATTTTCCATATGTGGTATTATTGAATACAAGTCAGTATTTTTAAAGGCTGCAACTTACGCAAAATATCGATCGCTACATAATTGCGTTTATCGATAATTTTGACTTTACATACGTTACATATTTGTTATATATCATTGTCATCTATTAAATACTTTTTTTTAAGTAATCAGTTTACTAAAAATAAAATTAAAAGTTGCATGAATCCATGAATACTCTAAGCAGCTGATCAAATCAATAAAAGCATTTTCAAGGAAAATAACTTCTAAGAAATATGTGTATAACTAAAACTATAATTTATACGAATATTAGATCTACATAAAAGTTGTAGTAGTAGATCTAGTAGTTTGATTTTTATAAGCAACACAGACATGATGTAACAGAGTATAAAAAAATAAGGCTACCCTGTTAAGGAAAGAGTATAAACATCGATAGTTTCTTGCAATAGTTGAATGTACGAGTATGTGTTTATTTTCTAGTGGCATTTGGTAAACTTCAATGTTTATAATTTTCTGTTTCTGTTTCTGTTTTTCGTATCTCACTCGCTTCAATACTGCCAGATAGATGTAAGTATATATTTGTGTATTTGTATATGTTTTGTTGTTCTTTGGATTGTAGGGCAGATTCAATTTAGAGGCACGCCTCTTCCCTGACACTTGCCAGCAGCTGTTTTGCGCCAGGATGCGCCAGGATGTGGCAGCCAAGCAGCAACAGCAACAGCAGCAGCTACTAAATCGTTTATATATTTGTTTTTCTCATTTTTTCTCTCATTTTTTTGTAGTTGCTTTTGCTTTTGCTGTTGCCTTTTTTGTTGCTGCTTCTGCTGCTGCTGTTGTTGGGGCATTGGCCAATGTTTCGAGCCCTTTTCTTGGCGCTGTCTTGACTGTTTTCTTATTGAAATTCAATTTGCTAGAGTTTCAGAACGTTTTTGCTCGTTTTGCCTCTTCCTTTGCTCTGTCAATCCTAATGTACGTACTATATACTTGTACTGCTTCTGTTTTTTTTAAATTTTTTTTTTTTGCCCTGTTTGGTTGCTTATCAACGCCACAAAACTCAACTTGCTTAGCCCCTGTTGTAGTTAACCCTTCCATGCAATTTAAACGATTTGAGCAATTTATTGTTTTTGTTTTGGCCCTGTCCGCACAAACACACACAGACTCACAGATACATTGCTGTAAAGATTCTGGTCTGGGTGGCGCCCAAAGGCGCTGGACGAATTGAGATTGCATTGAAATTGTGATTGAATTTCTGAGTGTTTTGTGGCATAGTTTTACGGTGTGGCAACAGATCAATCTCCTTGGCTAATCTGAGCACGGAAATGATTTGAACTTCCATCTATGAGGTGCTTGCTCTCTGGGAAGATGCTGCAATATACAAATTTCTCTTGTTTCACTTTGTTTCATGTGGTTTATACAACTCAATTCGATGCTTCCACAGGACATGGATACGAACCCATTTAGATGCTTGCATAGATATTGACAGATGTACTATACTCCTCTAAGTACGTATATTCTCGTTTATCAATTTGGTTGACAGTCCATTTCTTTAGGATTCCCCAAAAAACGATTTCAATTGACTTTTCTTCTATATACCCTGAAGACCAATTGACAAATTGAAAAATGAGGTTTAATAAGTTCAAAGTCAATTGTGAATCGGGGCGATTTCTGCAGGGTTTATGTTTAATTGTGCATTTGTATGGCTCGTTTTCAAAATTCCCTTTATTTTTTTATTCTTTTCCTATTCTATCTAATGCTCTCTCTAGATTACACTTGTAAGGAAACGTTTATTAAATTGCCTTTAATTTCTTTAAATAGATGCAATTATTAAAGAATTTTTAAAAGTTGTGTAAGTTTGCAGTCCTTTTTATAGGGTGCTTCCTAGTTGTTCCTAATCGTGTTCAGAAAACTGACTTGTTTCAAACAGACTTGTACACCATGTGGCACTTGACAATCGAGCAGTGGAACATTGGAGCAATAGGACGATGGAGCGACCAGTCGAGGCGGGGAGGCAATGGGACAACCGGTGCGGACAAATCAAAAAGCCAACGTGGTAGTAGTAGTAGTAGTACAGTTTTTCGTGTTTGCTGCTGTTGTCGCATGTGCAATAAAGTACAAAAATTGGCAAATAGAAATAGAGTGTGTTGGATAGAGTGATTCTGAGTGTGAGTGTGAGTGTGTGTGAGTGTGAATGTGAGTTGTTTGGAAATAGAAAGAGAGTTGAATTACCATATTCTAGTCAAATCACAATCACAATGCTGTCCACTAGCACGCTCTTCAATCAAATTCTGGCAATGCTGAATGATGCTTTTCTAAGGGAAATTAAATTTGACTGCAGTTACATTGGGGAGTTAAGCATCCAATTTCGAATCTGCCAGCGATTTATCAATGAATCTTCTGTTTCTCGGTATTTCATTAATTCGGTTATTTTTCAAATGGATAAATCCAGAATAAAGTTAATTTAAATAAAAATATGGAATATTTATTATTATTTCTATAAAATATAATTATTATTGTAATTATATATAATTATTCTACATATGGGGTAACTGTAGTCTGTCTGTTCTAAACTTGACTTGTGTCTGTGAGTTCTATACTCATCATCATCATCATCACCATCACCATCATCGTTTGTTAAAGTCCCAAAAGCACAGCTTGTGGAAAGTCAACAAGATTTTGAAAAGAGAGCTGTTCGATAGATAGGCAACACTGGAAAGCAACAATTAATTTCGCTTTTCGAGCGATTGATGGACGTTGCGTTTTGGGCAGTCGCTCCATTTGTTTGCCTGGCTCTAGATGGCACATCAGAGGGAAAGATCGAAGGGAGAGTTTGGCTTAGTATTTGAAAGAGTTTGGCGTGGTATTTGTCACAGTTTTTGTATGTGTGTGCGAACTTGTTGTAACACTCAGTGGACTTGACTACTCTTTTTTTTTTTTGGTGTGTTTTTGCAGGCGCCTGCTATGAACAGAATGGACAGACCTATAGCCTGGGCAACTACAATTCACATTTGCGTTTCAATCAGAGTGGGTCGCCGTATTTGCTGTACGAGGACGGGACCAAATGCGACTCGAGCGGCCGGCTCTGGTCGACAAAAATCGAATTTGTTTGTGCGAACAATGCGACGAAGGACAATGGATCCAATAGCAGCAAACCAGGAACAGCAGCAGCAGCAGCAACGGATGCTGTCCAAATAATTGAGGACTCCAATTGCCAGTTGTTAATTCAATATCAAACGCCATACGCCTGCCAACAGCAGATTAAATGCAAGGTTAAAGTCTATTCAGATTATTCGGCCGATGGCAGCGCTGGCGGCACAGGCACCGGCAGCGGCAACGGTGACGATGTACTCGATCTAACTCCCCTGATTAATGCCCATAACAACTATGAGGCACGTGTTGAATTGTCCGACAAAGAGCTCCAACTGCTGCCCAAAAACACAAAGGTGAGTTTAGCTTGGCAACGCCAACAGCAGCAACATCAGCACATAGATGATTTCCCTTAGGTGTTGATGCTGGTGGCGGTGGTGGTGGTGGTGCTGCTGCTGATGTTGCTGGTGCAATTGGAACTAATTTGACGATGGCCTTTTGTCTTTTGCAGTTCTTTTTGAATGTGTGCCGACCATTAGTGCCAAAATACCAATTAGGCTGCGCCGGTGGCTCAGGTGCTTGCAGGGCCAAAATGGCAGCTGGTGCGCCCGAAGAGGAGCTGGTAAGTACCAGCCAAAGCGGCTTATGCGCTTAAGTCCACAATGGTATACACTCTTCGTGTATGTGTGTGTCTGTGTGTCTGTATCTCTGTCTGTGTGTGTATGTCATCCTTCGTAATTGGCACCAATTTTCCTGCTAGCAATGCCCATGTCCTCGGGCCAACAGCTGCGCCATTTCCCAATTGATTATTTTTTGTAGTCATACATAAGTTGAACGCTTCTAAATGCTTCAATTTTGGCCCCGTTAAGTCATTTGGCCACATGCCCACCCAAAACAAAACAAAAAAAAAAAACAGGAACAAACAAAAACAAAAGAACAAAAACACGCAAATTGTGCCACCATCCATGCATTAAATATGCAGCAAATCCAATTGCTAAGCTCCATACTGGACACCAGAGTGACTAGAGCATCCAGTGGATTTGGTTACTTCATTAAGCGCTTCACTCGTCGTACTCCATCTGCTGCTGACAGCTGAAGTGCCAGCAAAGTCCGACCCGTCTCGTTGCTCAGTGTTCAGTCGCCAAAAGTTGCCTAATTCCAAAAATTTGTGAATATGCTATGCTTTCCATTTGCCAGCTTCTCTCTTACTCTCTAATTCTCTGGCTCTATCGCTCTCTCGCATCAGAGAGCTGTCGTTCGTGCTGCTGGACTGCGCTTAAATACATAAGCTTCAAAAGTATTCTATGAAATTCGCTTGAAATGAGATTTCAGCTCTATATATATATAGTACCATAGGATATTTGGGGCTTTGGATTCGGCTGCTTCAAAATGTATGCGATAATTGCAAACAAAATGATTCATTTTGTTATCTCATTGTGTTAATCACAATTGCTAAGTACGAAATTGAATTATTTTGATAGAATTTATTGTGCATCTGTGTCTGTCTGTGTGTTTCGCTCTACTATAAAATCAGTTTGTCTGTTTGCAAATCCACTTTCGCATAAATTCAATGGCAGCAATCGAAACATGGCTAATTAGTTTCAATAAATTCATTTGCCATTTCTCTTCGGGTCGATGCTCTAAGTCGAGCTGTCGAGCGATGAGACTGCAGTAATGTTTATATTTATTATAACATCTAATAACTTGGAAATTGTGTGTAATTATTTAAACAGAGGACAGCATGTTATTTCCTAAAACTGTTTAAATATGCTCTTTCAATGATTATACTCTCTAATTTTGCAATTTTGGGGTATTAAATATGTTATGCTTTAGTAAACAATGGTCTTTAATTACAGAGGTCTTTACTATTTAACCCTTTTCTACAATGATTCCTTTACAAAAGCTATTAAGTGCATGAATTATGTATCGCCTGGATGAGTTTATGCTGCATCATGTTCTTCGGTCATGAGAATTTTCTCTTCAATGTCAATTGTACAGAGTTTCTATAAATTTGCTTGTAGTTTTGCATAATTAATTATTATTATAATTATTATCCGGCATAAACATGATGAGTTTATTCAGAATTATCAATTGTGTGTGCAAGAGCTCTAATTATTATTTAACTCAAGGAGATTTATAAACAATCTATATTTAAATTTAATTTCAACACTCTAGATAGAATCCTGTACGACCTTTGATAAGGCATTATGATAGCTTTTCTTTTGTATATTTATAGCTTTTTATAGACATTTTCAACATTATATTCAAGGTTTGGCTTTAGGTCATTGACATTGAAATATAATATATAATAATTATACGCCTAATTCGCTCAGCGATAGCCTGATACGAGCTGTCCAATTGCCCTGCCCGGAACAATGAATGCGAGTTTCGAGCCATGGGCAATGAGCCCCTCTTGGTCAAACTCAACTTTTATCATATGCCGCCAGCCAAAAACAAAATAAAAAATTGTTGAAGTTGTTAAAAAAAATAAGCACGTACGTGTTGCAAATATTGTTGGACCGGGTAGGGGTATAGGGGGTAAGGGGTGCTTTTGCTTGGGAAGACGTTACGATAGCGAAATATTTGGTAAACGTAACGCAAGGCCAACAAACGTAACGTAACAAAGTGAGGGTAGGCGAAAGTGTGTGTGTGAGTGTGTGTGTGTGTGTGTGAGGCCATTGGTGTTAGCTGGAAAGTGGGGAGGAGGTTAAAAGCAGCGGAAGGATATGGCAAAATGCGGCTATGGCGTTGACGATGGTGTAAAAATGTATGCATACACACACACACACACGCACACACACATACGCAGGCAAACATCAACAAGCACACATATATGAATATATTTATGAATGTTTATGTGTGTGTTTGTGTGTGCATATATAAACGTAAAAACAGCTTTTAGCGACCAACAGCCATGAAGAGCCCCAACCCAAACCCAATTTATTCCATCTTGGAGTGGGTAGGGGTGTATGGACCCTATACGACGTGCTGTACAGAACATTTCCGGCTTTGCGGTACAGTCTGCAGGAGTATAGGAGTGGCAGGGTGATGGGGGACGGGATGGTGTTGGAAGTGCTGTAGGGCGGGGGTAGACAACGACTGGGGCAAAGTGCCGTCGGCTTTTGTTTGCATGCCACTGGCCTAGAAATAACGTAGCCATGGTTATATATTTTTCTAAAAATTTATATTGCTTTATTTGTACTAACAGACACACATTCCTACACACACTCAAACAAACAAATACACACATACATAGTGGCACAGTGGCAGCGTCGCTGGCGGCTGCTGTTGACGTTTTGCATTTGGAAAATGCTCCGTTTTCAGCGCATTTCGTGTGCGGAAACGGAAATGTGCTGCTAGCTGCTGACGCGCACTTGAACGTGCAGCTCCTTTTCCTACACACACACAGACACACACACACGCACACACAGACACATCTGGAGCCATGCATTCACCCGCTCATTGTCAGTTGTCGAATGTTGAATGTCGAATGGCGTTTGGCTTGGGCTCTGATTTGCTCCCAGGCATTTGCCAGCTTTGCATATAATATGTATATACGATACTATATACATATACAGATACGTATATATATATATATTCAAATATATATATACATGTATATATATGTATATGTTGCATATTTATATGTATTTTAATGTGCTGCCAGTTGCATATCCTTAAATCGTAGCCCTGTCTAACTGACAGCCATTGCCATGGCATATTCGATACTTGATTCTCGCTTCAACTGCCACCAGATCGCTGAATAGCGATATACAATTTGCGCTTCCTTCTTTCGATTCAGCTTTAGCTTCTTTTTAGCTTTATCCGATTGTCATGCAGCATCTTTTTCTGCTGTTGCGTTGCAAATTTGACTGTGGCATGTGTCTGGCATGTCAAGTTTCATAGACTTCGCTAACCTGTTAATGGGCATACCAAAAATGTTTAACCTTCTTCCCTCAAAGCTAAGAAATTTCTGAAAGTTACACACATTACTTTGTCAGAATTTAGATGGCATTGTTGTGGCACATAATAATCAAGCAAATTATGCTGGCCATTGTTATGAATGCATTCGGAGGGCGAGAGAGGACATTTTTGTGGCTAGCCTCAGACTGGTCTAAGTGTCGCCACAGGATATTTGATGCTAACGCTTTATGCTCCCTCTGTGTGTCATATTATTCCCTTCTTTTCTGTGCTGTATCCTGTGTCCAGTTTCCCATGTCCTAGCTCAACTGGCACAATCCAAACGCTGAACTTGCACAAATCCCTATTGCTCACGCTTCTGCATGCCTTTTGCCAAAATGGAGTTCTATGGTTGTCTAAAGGCATTTGTAACAGTTTCCAGTGGGCGTGACCACAGACTATTAAAAAAGTGACATCGGTACAATGAACTTAGTCAATCTAGTCACATTCGTGCATATATATTTTAATCTTTAGAAACATCTGAACAAGTTTTTCTATACAAATTTAGATGGAAATATGTTTTATTAAATGATATACTGATCAAGCGTATGATAATGTGTTTGCATATCTTATAGATATTATGTATGAATATTTCTTATAAATATCTTAGCTGATACAAAATTTGAAAGTGTTCACCACTTTATGTAGTTTTTAGAGTGCTTTAAAGTCGGCTTTTTGGACATGTAACTTATCCTTTGTTTGTGCCTAGTCTTTTAGCTCTTATGAAGTTTTAGCAAACACACAATGGGCCACTTTAATTTACCCTCTGCTTGAGCAGATCCACTTCAGTTCGTGGAAGCGTAATACTGAGAATTACAACAGTACGAATTCGAATTAAAAACTCATAAACTCTGACTATAGTGCCAGATTTGAAGCTGTAGATATATTAAGTAGATACATGCACGTATTTCAAACTCGTTGCAGAGCTTTCAATTAGAGTGTAAATCCAAGTTTCATATCCTTGAAGTTTTCTCCGTTGCTTTTTTGTTGTTTGTTTTTACTGAGCTGATCTTTCAAGAGAAACACACAAGTTTCAGTATTGTTACGTTGCTGTAGTACAAGCATGTGCTGGGATTTTTTTGTTGTCCTCTGTTGTGTTTAAAATGTTTTCTTAGAATCCAGTCTCCCTTTTGTTGTACAACTTATTTATTTGTGCCTGTAAACAATTAAGTTGCTTCTTTTTTTGCTTTCTTTTGCTGCTTTGTGTCCAGGCAAAGCTTTAAGTTCGTGTACTTGGACTGGGCGAAAAGTTCACAAAACTTAAAAGAAAAGTAATGAAGAAAGCAGAAAACAAAAAAGAAATACAGAAATAGAAATACGCAAAGGGAAAATGGGAAAATAGGAAAATAGTATAAACAAGCAGACAGGAAACATAGACAAAACACCACTTGCTAGCTTGTACCAATGCGATAAGAAAGTTTTTCAATAAATTTTTCGAAGAGCAGCAAGTTACTCAAAACTTGCCGTCTTCGAACTACTAAGCCGATAAGCCGGCAACTGGCGCCAACTTAGCAGACCCCTCTTCCACCCGTTGTTCAAGTGCGTCAAAAAGTCGAAATATATATCCAATGCTAATGAGGATTCACCAGTTGAAGGACACGGCGTGCTCACTCCATGTCACTCCATGCTCACTCCATGTTGTTGCTTGTTTGCTGACGCCGCATTAGTTCAGATTTTGAGTTTTCAATGGATTTCCGATGGCCGTACAAATAAATAAAAAAAGAAAAAAAAATAAGGAAGACAGAGGGGAAAAAGACGAGAGCGGAAAATGGCAGCTAGGAAAATGTTAGCTAGAAACGGTTAGCAATAAATAATAGAGCAAACTGCTTAAACCTTGCCTGAGCTGCATACGAAATGAGATGGCGCCGGCTGCCGCCAGTGGCTAATACGTTTAAGATGAGACGACAACATGTGCAACGTTTGCCGCCATCGACGTCGCCTGACCCGGGCATAAATCTTGTGCCACTCGAGCGCCATTGCTATTGCTATTGCCATAGCCAATGCACTGCCACTGGCCATGGCAGCGACTGCTGTCTCTCTTTCCCTTACTCTCTCTCTCTCGCTCTCTCTATGGCACACTCTGTGTGGAGACATTAAGCTCACGTCTGCAGCTGAGTATCCCAGCTGGCCAGCTGCCTGGTTGACTCTTCTTCTGGCTGCCACTGCTGCTGACAGTGTTTAAGCTGCCAAAGCGGAGCAGCAACAGGGGCTGTACTAGAAGCATGAGTATGACTATTTGGAGAAGGAGGAGTAGGAGCAGGAGCAGGAGTCGAATCATTTGGCGCGTGCTGCTTGTATGTATATGTGTATATGTGTGGGTGCGGGTGTCATTGAGCGTTGCCTGTTGCAGTGCAATTGCAGGGCCATTGAACAGGCGACAAAAAGGTCGATTATTGAGCAATTTGCACAGCTAATGCCTAAACTGAGCACAGCTAGACAGTGACAGAGCGAAAGAGAGAGTGAGGGAGAGAGAGAGGGAGAGATATCGTGAGCTCTAAGTGCAAACCTTTGTTTTTGCTCTTCAAACGATTTAACGGCCTGAACAAACTGCTAAATATTTTGCACTTTGACCCTGAACTAATCTAACAAGAACGCAAAAATTAATTGGGTAATCGCATGAGCTTTGTTTGTAGGAAAAACGTTCCTGAGAAATTACTGGCAAAAAGAAAATTATGAAATTAAGCACAAAATTAACAATTATATTATTATATTCATATTATTATTATATAGTATGATTTGCCCGTTTGCTAGTTTAAATTTTATAAACTAATTTGAATAACAAATTAAAGATTTATTTTAAAAATCCTCTTTGATTAATCTGCAATTGTTCCCAAGAAAATATTGGAAAAGGAAATTTTTTATTATATAGAAAAATATTATTTTAAATTTTTTTTACGACTACTATTTCATAAACAAATGGAAAGAATTATATTATGTATTATACAAAATGGACAATTTTAAATTTGATATGTGATTTGATTTAAATGCACTTAATCAAAAAACTTGTTGAAGATTTAATTTAAAAACAATTTTTAATTATTCTGCAAATATTCTTATGAAATTATTGTTATTCAAAATAACCATATTATGTAGAAAAAGGCGAATTTTTTGTAGCTTTGATAGTTTGAATTAAGTGAGTTTAATTGAAAAACTTTTTGAAAAAAAAGTATTTTGATTGTTGTCGAATAAACCAAGTTGTTGTGCTTAATTGCTGTTTTTGTATCGTTCATAAATGAATTTAAATGAATTTAAATATTTTATATGAATTTAAAAGTTTTTTTTTCTGTTGGAGCGACTTTCTATGACAATTCTGACGAACTTACAATTGAATCAGTATCAAATATAGCTATAACATAACAATATGAAAATCAAATACTCTGACTATATATAGAGAGATATGAGCATTTCAAATACATCATCTCTTGGGTAGTTTGTCAGTTATGCACAACTATGTCGGCTGAACAAACGAAATCTTTGAAATGCCATCCATTTTGTTCAATTGTCACTTGTGTGAGTGTACTGAGAGTATAGCTTGTTGGTTCATAGGGTTACATAGGTCAACGGGGTGGTGCAGTGGTTTGCTGACTGCCTGTCTACCCGGGGGACATTACATTTGTCCATCTATTCGAATGGCGCTTATCGCTTCATCGTCTTAACGTTTCGGCTTTGGCATCGATATGTGAGGTCACTCAAACGCATGTACGGTTTCTCTCTCTTGCTCTTCCTCTTCCCCTCTTTCACTCCCTCTCCTTCTCTCTCTGTCTCTTTGAGTGTGCAACGCAAACAATAACAACACAGACAAGCGCCGCAAACGTAAAACGGATGCGTGATAAAGTGAGAAGAGGAAGAGAGAAGGCCAAACAGAAGTAGATGGGATAGAGAGAGATTTCGAGTTATTTGCGGCAATCTCAGTCATAAAGTTGGACATGTGTTTGGTCACTCAACTGACATGGATGGCATTCATTCCATTTTTAGCCTCAATCACTTGTCCGCCCTTGCAATGCCTCGCACTCAGTGTGAGTCGTACCTTTCATCAGTTTTCAATGCGTATTTTGTTGTACATTGCAGAGCCTGGGCTTTCCGCTGCTTACGCTGTCAGCCATCAACCGCACATCCGCTGAGCTGCTCTACGTCCGTGGCGATCCCTGTCCCACCGACAAGGACATCACTCTGTCCACGCGCATACACTTCAGCTGCAACATGCGTGCGGGTCGCGTAAGTACACAAATGAAAAGGAAACGGAGTCACTTGCTCCTCCTCTTTCACTTATTCTCACAGTGACTGTGATGGGTATCTGCTTGAATGAAGGCCACAATCTTGGCATTTTTCACCATTTTCAGGGCCAGCCGGTGCTGCATTCCATCGATGACTGCCACTATCGCTTTGACTGGGATACGAGTGTCATTTGTCCACCACACGACTGCGCCTTCAGTGCGGACACATGCGAGATTGTCCAGGAGGAGGTTGGCATGCGTTTCAACTTTAAGAACGCCTCATTCACCAAGGATGGAAAAATTGAGGTGATTTACACCGAGAACTTTGCATTTATCATTCACTCAATCGAAACACACTTTACAGATCGACTACAAGATGAATAAACTGTTGCTCAACCTATGTGGATTGCATCGAAAGGCTGTCACGGATTACTCACAGGATCTGGTTAACATATTCTTCACACACGATCTGCCTGGATGCGGCAAGGAGGGTGAGTCCACACACACACACACACACATACACACACATTGAATCTTCTACTTATGAGAGTTAATTCGATTTTCTAATTCGTATGCCTCTTACGTTTGTTTGTCGCTTCCCTTTCCATTTCCGCTTCCGCATCCGGTTACATTTCCTCAGCTGCAACACGCGCATTTCCGGCCGCCGTCTGCCATTTTGTTGGCCATTTTATTTTATTTTTTTGCGTCTGTTACTTTTGACTCTGGAGAATGAGAGCTGCTTTCGCCAAATGACAAAATCGTATTAGAATTGGCGCACAGCCGAATGCACTTCCTCTTGGCTTATCTCGCAGACCTACACCACATCACTTCAAGCTCTTTACACACGCACACACACACACACACACTTATACCCACACACCTAAACCACTTTTCCGCTGCCTGCTTTGGGCGCCATCTCGCTGCCACTGCGACATTTTCCGCGCTGCGCTTCTTGGTGTTTTGGTTTTTTTCCGGATTTTTTTTGGTTGTTATATTTTTTTGCAGCTGTTTTTCTTTTTTTGTCTCTTATCTAAGAGCCTTTTGTGTGTGCTAGCCGACAGAGAAAAAAATACGTAAAGTACTTGAAATTATCAAAATAGACAGCAAGAAAAAACTTTTAGAGCGCGACAAAAAACTAAGCTACAACAACGAAAAAAAGCATAAAAATAATAAATAAAATTGTAGACGAGATAATGCGGTAAAATAATCTTGGAACAGATTCGTTGGTTTTTCTTTCTTTCATTTTTTTTTTTTTCGGTATTTTTTGTTGTTGTCGCTTTTATATATTTTGCTTAAATTTTTTATGCGTCTGCTGCTGCTGCTGCTGCATTGGAGTCATGAATATTTAAAGCGCTTCACACAAAATAGAAGCGATAGCAGCAGGGACAATTATAGTATGTCGGGTGCCGGTTGTCGGCTGTCGTCTGTTGTCTGTCGGGTGTCGGTTGTCGGTTGTCGGTTGTGGGGTGTTGCCTGTCGGATGTTTTGGCATGTTTTCTTCTTTCTCTTTTGGCCATGAATTTTATTGGCACCATCGTGCAACACTAAATATAAAAGTTTGACATTAAAATGAAACTTTTTGTTTATATGGTAACGAGCAATAAAAGTGACGATTTAATTATGACAACGTTTACTCATCATTCATATCCCACTCACACACACAGCTAACAGCCCATAAAAATGAATACAACTATAAGAAAGCTCTGCATTGCCATTTTAGCCACAGCTAAGAACGTGAGTGTGTGTGTGAGTGCGTTTGGGTGTAGGTGTACGTGTGTGTGGTAATCTGTAAGCGATCAGACAATTTTAATATGCTCAGTGACATGCGAAATGCAGACCGAGCGAATTTAGGGCGGGGCAAATAACCTGCTGTGGCTAAGCCCGAATTCCAGTGGTCCAAGTTGTAGCCTCAGTTGTTGGTTTGCAGATTTTCTCTGCCATACGCAAACACACATTCACCCACACACACATACACTCACACACACATACACTCACACACGCAGACGCACACACACACACACACCTATTCGACACGCTGCTCATTTGAACGACAAGAGCAGCCACATAAGCCAACCCTCATCTGAGCTTTGTTTTTATCACTCCGCATTTCCACTCACACTTTCGCTCGCTCCCTATCTGCCTTTCTCACTCTCTCTATGTTTATGTTTTGTCTCTTTCGTTGGGGATGGCTGGCATAACATGCGGCTTTTGTTGTCGTCTCCAGTGATAATTATTTTTGGCTTTTATGTAATAACTTTTCAGCAGTAGCTGAAGCTGAAGCTGATGCTGAAGCAGCAGCACCCGTTCCCAGTCCATTTGTTGTCCATTCATTTCATTCATACCCAGAGCATAGCATTCGAAATATGATAAGGATTCATTTAAGTTGTTGTTGGTTTTAGTTGTTTTCACTTCTTCTCCTTCAGCTGCCTTTGTCTATCCTGTTTTTGTATTCTGTTGTTGTTTCTCGGTCAATTAAAATAAAATGCTGCTTTGCTTTAGCCTGGCTTTTTCTAGCTGTGTCTGGCTTTCAGCAACATTTTTATTGGGGTCAAGTTGTGTGCCATTTTGGATACACTGTGTGTGTGTGTGTGTGTGTTATTTTTATTTTAGCTAATTAAACCCTTCTAATTCACCTAAAACCCATTACCCTCAATGTTTCTGTATAATAGGTAATATCTATTCCATTTGCTTTAATTGCAGGCAAAATGAATGTCCAAGTGCGTGTGGTGTGCAGCAATGTGACCGAGAGTTCCAGCAGCATTACGGACGTAAGTATCAAATGTATTTAAACATCTTCAAATACAATCAAAAAAGAGGCTTACGGGCAAACAACAACAAAATCTCAATTCAAGTCTGTGCTGTGGCCTCAGGTGGCATGTGGCAAAGAGATGAATTCGTAGAATTCACCATCGGGCAGCCAGGCTGGAAAAGTTTTCAAGATTCTTAGGGCGAAAGGCTTTTACTTTTGGGCATTTTCATTGTTCAAATTTGTTGCACAACTACCAACTGGAAATGTCTAACATTTGCCACATATTTCTTTTAATATTTCTGCTGGCCAATGCCTAAATGCTTTATTATTTACTCAGCCGTGAATGTAAATGTATATGAATGAATGTAAAACTGTAAGGGAAATTTTGTTGATTTTTCTGTTGCCTCTTTGAAAAGTTAATTATATTTCTATGACAGCAGTTTGAACATAGAAAAAGTTTTTATTTTAAAAAGAATGTGAGATTTTGGACAAATATCCTCATTGGTTTCTAGTCATTATAGAAATTGATAAATTTTTAATTTAAATTCAGTTTAGGTTAAATTTTAATTTGTAATTTAGAAAATATGAATGACCTGTCTTGTCCTTCTATTTTAAAACGAATATGAGCCTTATAAAAATATTTCATTATTGAAATTGATAAAATCTTTATGTAAATTCATTTTAGTTTTACTTTAATTTGAAATTTGCAAACTCTGGTCAAATATACTAAATTTTATTTATTTTTGAAAATATGGTATTTGTTGTTCAGGTTAGAAATCAAAATGCTACACAATTTCTATAAATATTGTTTAGAGCATACATTGATTTATGCAATCTTTAGATTTAATTTTACTAATAAAATAGGATATTATTATATTAGGAATAACCTTTGCGAATTTGTATTCATTTGCATTTGAAGTCGCAAAGTCAAAAAAAGGAGACATGTTACGCCAAAATATCTATCGAAAATATCCATTTCATTTGTATTAAATAATACAAATTACATAAAATGAGTAAATATACTTAAGTTATTTTGTTGATAAATCTAAAACTGAATGCCAAGTAATAGCTGAAAAAATAAATAGTATACATATTTGTGGGGTGCGTATAAAAGTGCATTAAATTGACATACTTGGGAGTTGCAGCAAGTGGAGACGCCTCCAGTGGATTTAACACACTTTTTTCTCCGTGTTGCATGTTTTGCTGTGTGGTGTTACAATGGCTCTTACTTCCCTTTCCCTGTGCTGCCTTTGAGAAGTTTCCTTTGTCGTGTGACCGAGAGCCAGAGGCGCATGGGCTTGCACTTGCTCAAAGTAAAAATGTATAAGAAATATGTAGGAAAAAAAGGCAGCCCAGAAACTGGGCAAGGAACAATGTGGCAGGTGTTCTTTGTTATGCTTACCACTTGGCAAATCCGCTTTGCCAGTCATTTCAATGTTGTGGTTGTTGTTGTTGTTGCTAGGCTTTCAGTAAAAAAATGTTGCCTACCAACCTGTGCAGCTTTTGGGGCTTTTTATTTCTGCTACCCCTTGTCTTCTTCTGTTTGTTGTTTGTTGTCTGTTATGCTCAGTTCGCCGTCCTACGTCCTCCGTCTGTTGGTGGTTGTCGGTTATGTTGTGCCTTTTACATAGTTGTATTCGCTCGTTGTTGGCCCGCAGGCGCATGCCTTTGTTTTGGCCAGGCCCATTGTTTTCTTAACAATCGTGGGCTAAAAATGCACGTGCCATCAAGGCTTTTGTAACGCAACATCTTGTTGTCACTGCTGCTGTTGCTACTGCTGCCACGAGGGGTTCTGGCCTTTGGCTTAGATCACAGATACCAACAGCCCTATTCAACTCTTCTGCTCATGGCCTTTGTTAACCCAACCAAGCCCACAGCTATTTGCAATTTCTTGAGCTTGTTGCTTATCAAATAACTGTGCTGCATACCATGCAAAATGTAACAAAATATTATTTGTGCAACTAGCTGCAGGTGGCATACTAATTACAACTCAAGGTACTAGTTTAAATGTGCCCAGTTGAAGCTTTCTATTGAACTGCAAGAATAGTGTAACCTTTTAAAGAGTGGTCCAAAATTAACAAATTATTTGAATAAAAAAGAAAATACAGTTTTGGTGTTTTGATTGTACGTTTTTGATTGAATTATAATTAATGTAAGAAAGGGTTATTTATGGAATAACAGATCCGGCAAATGGCCTACACGGCTTTTCATACACATAGGCAGACGTCAGTCGATATTTTCATGACAATTCTTCATAAATGTGGCTAAAATTCGTTGATACAGTGTTGAATCTTTTCCACAAAATCACATGATCTAGAGGTCTAATTCTGATCACCGAAGCGAGAGAGTGATAGAAGTATTTCACGGGCTGTATGTCGTGGGCTCCAAGCATTTTTTATGTTAAAAAAAAAAAATTATTGTTCAAAAGAGAAAACGTGTCTTCTTCTATCACATAAGGCTCTATTTATACTAAACCTAAAATCTTCGCTTTCAAATCACGCGTTAATTTTGGGACACCCTTTAGTTACTCTGAGACATTGCCTTCTATCAAAATAGTGAATAGCGCCAATTAGGTAGGTTTCCTTTATTATAGTGTGTTTATAATTTTAGAAAACTTTAAATAATTTTTATTATTATTATTATTTCGTGAAAATAGTATTAAAATGTGTTGCAATTTAGGTTTAAAATTTTGTTGCACTTTCTTGCGTAAGCGCACCCTTTTGTTATGTTTGAAAACCAATCTCTTAATTGATTTTGCGTTCTGTTTTCATTATGCTCACACACGGAAACACTCACACAACACATTGATATGACTGACAACCGCATGTAGCTGCAAAATTGTCAATTTGCAGCACGTTGTAATTAGTGGTCTGACCAAAGCTGGCAACTTTATTAGCCTGGTCGCAACATGCCAAAAATGCACCAATTAGTGCCTGAGGTTTAACAAAACACACGCAATGCACACCCGGATACACTCACACACTCACACTCAAACACTCACTCTAATACACCCACATACGTACGCACTTACATGTTGTACTCCATTACGCACAAATTGCCAAAGGAGACGCCGTCAGCAATTGAAAATATTTGCCTGTCCATTTTGTATTTAGGCTTTCTCTCTCTCGCTCTCTCTCTCTCTCTGTCTCTGTCAGTTGTTTTTATAGCACAATATTCCTATATGCCCCGATATTGGGCAGACGGGTATAATGGATTTATATGTTAGGAATAATCCAATGGATTTGCCTCCAAATGATATCAATCTAAAGTGAATTAGCACTAGTTTTGTATATTATATTTAATTGGAAAATTAATGAATTATTACTAAATTGACTTTAATTTATTTACAAATTCTTTACTTTATTTTAAACTTTTGAATAACATGATTCTGTTATGCAATGTTCTAAATAAATATGAATGTTCTTGTCATTTCAAGTGCAGGTAAATAGTAAAAATGTAACAGATTTTTAACAAACTACTCGAATGTGTTTTAGACCACTTGAGCTAGAAACTAGAAGCTACAGGATGTTACCAAGTCGAGCACACTCAACTGGAGAATGCCTGCATGTTTGTGTTAGTGTTGTTGTTGTTGCTGTTGTTGTTCCTGTTGCTATTTCTGTTGTTAACCCTTTGTTTGTGCTGGTTAAACAGTCAAGCGACGTCCTACATGAAGCTTAGTTGTATTTGCTAGTAGCAGCAGCAGCAGCGGCAGCAGGAGTGTGTAGAGAGTGCGTAGAGCTGGTGGAAGTCGTGTGGAGCATGTTGCACTAGTCTATCGCATGTGGCACAAACCAATTGACCCAAATTTAAACCAGTTCACAAATAGCTGCAAGCTGCCTGTAACCAGAGACCCACATGTCGCATGGGGTAAGGGGAATGCGCTTGGAATGGGGAATGGCATTAGGGATTCAGCAGCTGAGGTTCGGGGTTCGGAGAAGAAGAAGTGATAACTGGACATAGACACACATACACAAACACACACACATATACACACAGAGAGGGAGAGAGAGACACATACAATCGCATAGTTCACTCTTGAAGTGAAGTGTTCCTCTGATTGTCGTTAATTGCATTAAACACTTCATGTAGGCGTTATTAATTTCATTTCTTTGCCAGGCGTGGCTAATGCTATTTGATACACTTAATGTGCTCTGTCCCCATCGTCCTTTATGTCTCTTTCACTCTCGATCTATCTATTAGTCTCTCCATGTGTGATTTGACACACGTTTCATGCACATTTAACAGGAATTCAACAGGTTGCAGAAATTCAACAGCTTTTGCTTGTGGCTGCATTTGAAGCGTGTTTCGTTAAACAATTAAAGAATTACAGGAACTTTGTATTCATGTTAGATTGCATCCACTCGATTAAGATAAGCTGTGCGAGTTGGTTATGTTACAAGCAAAAAAAGAATGTAATTCGGTTATTAGAAACATGCAATCGTATAACTTCCATTAGCCTCGTTATTTTACATTTTTTTTCAGTGTAAGTTGTTAATATTATTATAAATTACATGGAAATGTGCAATTACAATGAAAAAGTTACTTACTCTAAATCCAACTGCAAAACACAACAATTTAACTTTTTATTTAATTACAGTCTTTAGCAGTAACATTAAGTTTAATAACACTCGGCACAGTAAGCTCAAATTAAATAACAGTCTGTAGATTAACAGATTATTTGAAAGACTTTAGCGAAAATAAAAACAACACCTACTAAATAAGAAACACATTAGCAAAAAAATTGTAAATTTTTGAAAATTATGAACTTAACTGCTTAACTTTTTTCATTTTGTCCTTGTATGTATGAAAATGCTTGGCATTAATGTATAAATCGCACTATTAAGGTTCAAATTGATATTTTGCCAAATTACTAACCATCGATACCATCGATAGTTCTATCGATAATTTCCCAGCTCTACTTTACCTATAGCATTAACAGAAACAGAAAAAAGTAGTTCTTTACAACAGTGAGTTCATTAACTTTTAACATTGCCATTCAAACAAAACATCCTACGTGTATGTGTACAACAGCTGTTAATTAGAATGGCGAAACGGCAAAGCTGGGATAATAATGTGACCAGGCGAACAGATATTATAGTGTGACCAATTTGATCAAGAACAGAGAACTACACAAACTTAAACTTAAACATAAACATAAACATAAACGGGGCAGCTATTAAGCTTCTAATTTAGGTTAGTTTCTGTCGAAGATGTTTGTTATGGCAAGTTCTAATTTGTGGGCGAGTACAGTAAATACGCGTATGTGTGTACACGTGTAAGTATTGAACTTTCTATTGTTTAGCAAATTGCTTAGACCACAGACGCACACACACACACACTCACACACTCACACGCACATACATTTCCCGCGAGGCAAATGAAATACAGAACCCGAACAAAACACAAGAAATACAAACACATTTTGCGCTAACTCTTGAAACTATTCTCACACACACACACAGCTAACATTAAAGACACACACACACACTCGCAAATGTTGAGGCGACACGGCGACAGTTTTGTTATTGTGCTTTTGTTATTGTTGTTATTGTTTTGCTTGTTTTTTTTTGGCTAGCAGCAGCAAAAAGCGAAACAAAGGCGGCCAAGGATTTGGGCTATGGGTAGCAGCAGCAACAGCAGCAGCAGCAGCAGCAGCGCTGTCGGAAAATTAGCGATTCAATGAAATGGGATTTTAAATGGCTGAAAAAGTTTTTAATGCGTCTACCCCGGGTGTGCCAAGTTGTTCCTCGTTGGTGTTGGGCGCTCAGCTCGACATGTTTTAGTTTTGGGTGTCAGGGGCGACGACGGTGAAGAAGGTGAGTGAGAAGTAGAAGGCGAGGGCATCAGGCGCCGAGCATCACTGTGTAATTGTGTGACGGTGCGGTGGTGCGACGGTGCGCCGTAGTGAATGTGCGACCCGGGACGTCGGCAAAGTTGTGCATCGCGAGTTTTTCGCCACTTGCAGTTGGCAGTTGCAGCCGACGCAAAAGTTTTTAAATTATGCGCACATTTGCAGCGCCTGGTTGCCGCTGCTGCTGCTGCTGCTGTTGCAATGTTTTTAGTTTTTGTTGGCCACGCCGGAAACGGTCTTTGGCCGAAAGTGTTGCACGCAGCGCACAACCGGACGTATAGCGTGTCGCTGAGGTTATATAGTTGAAAAGAGAGAGTGAGAGAGAGAGAGAGAGAGAGAGATAGAGAGAGGGAGGTGGGAAGATGAGGGAGAAGCAGTGAGTGGGGAGTCCATTGGTAGGGACAAGTTGCAAGTTGTAAGCGAATAGCCGTGGGTGGGTTGTTTCTGTGTGGGTATTGCCACTGCAATTTATGTATTTTTTGCCATATCAATTTATTTATTTATTTACTTTGCGCTTAATGAAGAAAGTTTCTAATTACAAGGATGCGGTGCTCCTTTCATTGCAGGATGCCCAGTGCAGTTTGCTCTATGTGCAGCGTACGCCAAGCATTTGCCAATTCCTGGGGCTGAGCGCGCCACAGTCAAATGCCGAGGACAACACCAGTAGCACCACCACCACAACTACAACCACCACCACCACCACCACCACCACCAGCACCACAACGACAACACCAGCGGGTAAGCCAACGGCAGCAGCTACAACTGCAGCAGCGCCAACAAAGACAACAACAACTGTTGCCAGTGCCAGTGTTGCAGACGCAACAGCAACTGCAGCTGCAGTTCCAATAACGCCAGCAACGGCAGCTGTTCCTCGCCCAACGGCCTCCGTGGGCGGTAAGTCCAGCTAGCCACATGCGATGTATTGCAGCATCATCATCATTCAACTTTGACATTTTTTTTGCAGCTATCTTGGGGATTATACTGTCCGTGACCTTCTTTGTGGCGTGCGTGGGCATGTTCGCCTTCTCGCCGACGCGGAGACATCAGGTGCGTCGTCTGTTCCGGCGCAGCAGCTCGGCCGTACGCTATTCCAGGGTATGTTTGTTGAATCAGTATAAGATTCCTTGATTATTTTATTATTATTTTTGTTTCCAATACAATTTTGCAGGTACAGTCGAACGAGGAGGCAAATCTGTTGCTGGAGCCGAATGGTGAGTTTACGGAGAGCGATGACGATATGCTGCTATAGAAGAGCAACTCCTACCGAATGGGCTGTGAGCGAGTGTGTGTACTGATTGGCAAATTTATATATATAAATAACCCTTAACCAAGAGACGTGATGCGTAACTGCGAAAAGACGAAGGATGAAAGACGATAGAAATGTGAAATCCCAAAGTTATGGAAATGCAACACCAAAGACAAAATAATAATTATAAATCAATGAAACTGATTGTGAGCTAGAAAAGTAATACCATATAGAACAACTGAGTAGGAAGTAGGGCGTAGGGCATAGGGCGTAGGAAGTAGGGAAAGAGATAAACATTATACTTCAACTTATACTAACAATATGTACAATACGTCTGGATGACAACGACAAACCCAATTATTGGAACTATATATATGTATATGCTTAAACAATACTATATATATATTTTATATACCTGCACTTGAAATGTAAAGTTAAAAAACCCTATATCTCTATATATACACAATCTCTATATATATATAGTATATATAGATATTCAACCAGAGAATTGCATACGACAAT
>JBANCZ010001041.1:0-25431 GCA_037040025.1 Sphaerogastrella javana | reverse complement strand
TTGCGCATTCTTTCGATGCGGACTTTTTGTCTGCAGAGCGACTTAATATTGTATACCTCATTGATTTTGGACCCGATTTTTAGGTTAATGAAGAAAATGTTTAGTTTGTCTTCTGGATTTGCCCTTGAGCCCTATATACTAAATTTATACATTAAAGGATTTCATCTGAGGTATTGTATACTTTAGAGAATGATATAATATTGTTTTAGAACATTTCTTTTGTCACGTTTAAGGACAAAGCAAAAGGAATGAAATAAAACCTTTTCCATAACAATAACAAGACAAAGAAGTAGAGAAAAGAGACGACCTAAGAGAGAGTGGTATGGGGAATAGAAATGAGTGGGGACTGAGAGTGGTTAGTACACCTACACAGTAGTCTTGTGAGCTTTTTGTGTGGTGTCACTCTATAGGGAGTCCAAGTTGGCAGTTGGCGCATGTTTTAGTTATGCAATGCGATGCCTTTGGGAAATTAACGCTACATTTTAACGGCAACGTCAACATTGCGTTCCGTTACGTTCAAATGGCTTTCATTGTGGTTAAACTTTCCACCACAGCAACGGTGAAAGTAACATTAAAAGCAGGTGTGAGGGTAGGTGTAAGAAAGGACGACACTTTCCACATTTTTTTTACAAGAAAACGCAAGCAATTTGAACATATTTCAAGGTGTTCAAGAAAGAAAGAGAAAGAGAGACAGTAGTAAATGTGAAATTACGTATAAGTATTAGGTATGCATTGAAGGCGATGAAATAAAGAGAGATTAAGAAGGAGAGACAACAACCAAATTGAATTTCTACCATTTGGAGTTCAATACTTCCTCATTTTGGAATAGTATGGTTGCTTGCTGTTTGGCTAAACGATTTGAATTTCGACACATACCAGAGATTCGAATCTCTACTGATTTGCGTCTATGTATTTAACGCTATCCATCATGTAAATCGATATATTTATCAACACTCTGGGTTTCTCTGCTCCCGTTCAGGGTCTCTGACAAGTGAATCGCCACATGAAATGCGTGTTAAATAACGAACTGCACTTAAATCTGTCATGTAAATGTGAGGCTGAAAATTACATCATGTTATATGGAGCTAAGCTGATGCGCATGTATGTAGTGGTGCAGCGGTGCTGGGTGACAGGGTGGTGGCGGGTGTACATAGCCGATAAATAGGCTATAAATCACTCAGTTTGATCGCGTCGATATATTTCACTGCCTCTGAATTTTTTTTCCTGTTGTTGTAACAAATTTGATTTCGTTGCATTTTGCTGCGCATAAATCAAGTTGCATGTGGATAGAATCCATGCAAAGGACACCCAATTGGCCAAATGGGCAAGGGCGGTCGGTAGGGTCGTTGACCAGTACAATGCTCGCTGCTTTAAATACCAAGGACGGCATAATTTATGATAGTACGCAGATTCCACAGAGTGTTACATTCGACCGGAGACAGATGTGACATCAACAATGACCATAACCAGACCCTCGACTACCGTACCCGAACCTTCAACTCGCTTTCTCTCTTTCTTCTCATTGTTAGCAGGCAAAATTTTGGTATAAAGTATGCATTTTTGATAGGATTGTTCGAATGCTAGAGCATCTATCAACCGGTTATATTGTTTGACCGCACTTTAGATTGAAATATTGTTTGAGCTGTGAACTAATATGTGCAGCAGTGTTTAAAGCGGGTTGGCAGCACTGACCAGCTACTATAAACAGTCCATATGATTTTATTTATAGAGTAATCTCCAGATCCTTAGGGTACCTTGAAGTTTATGCCAATGCTTTTTCCACTTAAGAACCAAGTTTACATCTTTAGAGTGTATGTCAACAGGTTGGCAGCTCTGTCATTGTAAAGAGTTTAAACGCGCTATACAATTTTCACACTATTCTATTGATGGGGTTGCCTATATTCTATACTTTACGAGCGATAAGTTTCACTAGCCAAAAATTTAGAACTGAAGTTTTGTTGCAGCAAGTTGGCAGCGCTGCATAATACATGTTAAAGAAAATATTCGACGTACGGCTACGGCAACTGTCGAGAAAAAAGTTTGCAGTTAAAGTTTTCAGCATTTGTCAGAGAGTCAGTGAGGATTTGTTTGCCTTTTGTGCGGAAGAGGAGTGTGGAGGGTGCAGGAGACATTCAGGGGCGGAGTTAAAGCCAACAGTTTTGCCGCCTGCAGCTTTTGTTTGTTTGTTTATGTTCTGTGTTTGGTTTTCTACTTGTCTTTCTTCGTTCTTACCCTCGCACACACACATACTACGATTCTTTTTTTATCGTTCGTATGCCCCACTATTTGTTTTCTTTCCAATTTTGTAATTTGAAAGTTTTTCTATTGATTTCTTGGCACGCATGAACACCTTCAGCTTGCAATCTTTCCCCATCCGACCTCCGCTCTTGGCAACAACCATTGCGACGATGACGACAGCAATTGCTGCCAGACGGATGCGGATAAGGATGTGCATGTGGATGCGGATGCGAATGTTGCATGTTATATGTGGGTTGTGTACGATCTGAAGACAACCAAGTCGCAAAAGTTACCAAGCAATGGCACACCGAGTAAGAGAGAGCCAGAGGCCCAATGGTAGTAAGAGGCGTATACTCAATTTAAGTTGCTGGTCAACGGGTTTGTCTTCATGCAGCTGCTTCTACTTCTCTCCTTCTCTTCCACGTGCTGACCATGCGTGCAAAAGCACAAAACATTTGATAGAAACGTTCTAGCAAAGCTGTGAAGAAAAAGCAATATCCAAAAGAAGCAACAACAAAAATCCAGCTAGAAAGAAAGTTTCTAATGCACTTAACACTTTATTGGGTAAGAAAATAAACAAAAAAATGTAAAATAAGTAAAAAAAAATTCCCGTGGCATTTTGCAACATTTATTAATATGTCAATCGCATTGAGAACTTTATCAAACTTTGTGGAACATTAAGTTGACGCAGTTCAAGCAAAAGCTGCTTAAAACGAATGAAAGCTTCTGTGAAAATGAGCTAGAAGAGAATGAGCTTTTATATAATATAGAGATTATATCTTTGAAGAAAAGGTTGTAAGTTTTTCAATAGTGATTAATGTATTATTCTGAGCTTTATAAGTTTATTCAATGTTTTAAAGCTCTGTATGCTTTTGAAAGCATTATTTCAACGTTTAATATGTTTAAGAGAATTTAAAAAGTGTCTGAAAGCTTGACAAAGAGCTTTAGACGATGTTAATTATACAATACTTAAATATGCATTTAGTTTTCACAGTCCTCTACAAAACTGCATGAATATTCAAGAGCTTAGATGGACAAACACCAACTCATAAAACTCGGGAGAATAGGTGTTTGGTCAGGGGGAGGGACAGGAGCTTCGCTGAATGAGTGTACATCAAATTTTCCAACAATTTCAAAAAGCAAAAGCAAAAGCAAAAGTCGCAACACAAAACACAAAACGATTACATGACTCGTACCCCCAATGGAAATCAACCGCAGAACATAATTCCTCGACTTGCCCTGCCTAATGGCGATTAGGTAAATGAAAACATTGCGTGCCAGCGACATACCACAGAGAGTGAGAGAGAAAAAGAGTGCGAGGGAGAGAGAGAAGAAGAGTGGGGAAAGCATGCTTTATTTGCTATATTTCATGCCTGCCTGCACTTATCTCCAATTGTTCATCGCCGAGCCAACTAGGGTGGACTTGGCCAGAAATTGGAATTGGAATTGAAATTGGAAATGGCAATGAAACTCGCTTACTTCAGGGTAGCAAGCCATAGGATGAGGGACGTTTGCGAGGGGCTGTTGGGGCCCCACAAATGTCATTTGAGTGCTGCGAGTGGCGTTGCGACTTTATGCTCTAATTACTTGCACAACACCAAAATACAAGAAAAATGAAAGCGCACACCACTTCAATTTCTATTTCCATTTGAATTCAAATGAAAGTGGGCTGCTACCCCAGGAAAACCCAACCACCCAACAATCCAACCGCTGGGTCTTTGGTGGAACCATTTTTAATTAACGCCTACACCAAATTATCAATGTACAACCACAACAAAAAGCAAATAAGCAGCAAAATTCTATTAATTATCAGCCGGACATTTAACTATGGCTGTCGCCTGTAATAATGTTCTATAATCGATTTAAGCACCGATTTGTTATGAAGGACCTACAACTACGACAAATGGCCAGAATTCTCTAAACAAAGGGCTTAAATCACTTTAGGCTCAAGGGTGCAAACAAGGGAGAGCATCAAAATGAGTCTGAAAAGTTTGCCTTTGCCTATTTATATAATCGATAAGTGTGAACTTCCAACAGATTATATTTCTAAACGGTTTTAGACAGGTTTTCCAATTATAGATGTAGAGGGTATTATTGATAAAAATTATTGGATGTTTGTTTCATTTAAAATTTTGTAATGGAGTACATTATCAGTCAAATGATGAGTGAAAATGAAATTATATCCACCGAAAAAGCGGATTTTTCGAGACAACACTTTTGGTTAAAAAACTGAATATTATTTGAATTATTTCTATTATTATTATAATTATTATTTCAATTTAAATGTATATTTCACAATATGAAAGAATGCGTTGTAAAGATATCCTTACAATGAACTCACCTCATGAACTGTAACATTTCATATCATATATTTAACATTTATAGAAGGAAATTTATAATATGTATTTGAATGTGTGGACCATTCCTATAATATGTCTGTAAATTAAGGAGTATAAGGTCACCTTAAAATAAGTTAAATTATTATTCCACTTGTTTTCATTTACTGTAAGTTTCTTGAAACTAATTTCAGCATAGATTTGTCAAATTGGTAGATCCCATGGGTCTCCTAATCAACAGCAACCCCTGATCATATTCCAGCCAATTTTCCCACTAGTCTTACCATATTTTCTATGTGCGTTTTGTAAGAAAATCAATTGATTGTGTTAGTATGTGTGTGGGTATGGTCACTCTTAACATCGTAGTCTACTGCAGAGCTGTCTGTCTCTTGTTGTCTCTTGTTGTCTCTTCCTGTCTCTTGCTGTATTTTCCTGTCTTTATCAAAGTGAAGTTCCAATTAGAAGCTGTTGCGTGTTGTCACTGCAATTGACCAAGCAAAATCACGGCACAAGAGACACTGCCACACTGCCACACTCTTACTCTCTCTTTCTCTCTTTGTCCCCCTCTCTCTCTCTCTTTTTCTCCCTCTCTATGTGTGTCTCTTTTTCTGTCTTGGCCTGACTGAGGTTAGCTCGTTATTGTTGCCACTGGCTGCGCCCCGTCAATTGCAGCTGACTGCACCACAAAATTCAACGCAATTTGTAAAATGAAATCGATTCAATTGATTGTTGACTACGCCAAACACACACACAAACACACCTACACACACACACATACAGTCTGTGTGGCATTGTGTGTGCTTTGCTGCAAGCATAACGCCAAACGACGCTTGACAGGTGTCTATGGGATGTTGGCCAAGGGGGGGAGGTGTTTGTGGGCTTGTTGTCCTTTGCACACATGGACACCCTGTATGTAACTGTATGTGTGCGCGTGTGTGTGTGTGTGTGTGTGTGTGCGTATTGTGTGCACTTTGCTTGATTAAATTTCAATATTTACTAAAATGTCGCTGAACTCTTTTTGACAGCTCTGTAAATTTCATAACCAGCAAATGGACATAAAATATGGTCAACAGCGTGTAAATTTACAGTATGACAAGGCTCCAACTTACCCTCTCTTTCTATTTCTCTCTCTCTCTCTCTCTCTCTTTTGTTGTCCATCGTTTCTCTTCAATTCGCTCCATTCGTTCAGTTCATTCTCTTCAGCTCACTCTCTCTTGTTGTCCATAGTTTCTCTTCAATTCGTTCAATTCGTTCACTTCAGCTCCCCATATCTCACTCTCCATCTCTCTCTCTCCTTCTTGCTTGCACACAATTTGTTTGTAATTTGTCACATTTTCTATTATTTCTTCTACTTCTTTTATTGTTTTGTGTGTGTTTACACGCATATAGATCAAAGATATTACGCTTATTAAGTCTTTGCATGCAATTAATCTGAAATGCTTACATTTCAAATGCAAATGGATTTCTTTTTGTCACTCACAGCACATGAATATATAAAATATATATAAACCTTTTTGTTTGTCACGCATTTCAATTAATTTAATAACTTTGTACATAAATTTATACGTATTCAATTCACTCGCACTATACACACTTCATACGTCCTTCCGCGCACACGCGCTGAAATCAACTGCTTACATCAAATTCGATCGTATAGTCTTAATGCTTTATTTTCCACCTTATCTCTACTGTTCGTTCATTAATCCGTTATTCGGCCAGTTTCCTCTCTCTACTCACTCAATCAGCCGAACGAACTGCATAGCCGAACGAACTGCACAGCCGAACGAACTGCATTGCCGAACGAACATCAGCCGAATACGACTGCGCAGTGCGCACCGTTGCTCTGCTTTAGTGTTGGCTATTTGGCTTTTTTTCGGACAGATCTGTCTGGTTTTTATTTCTTCAGGTGAAATAATATCCAAAAACATTACTTTTAAAAGTGAGAAAATTTTGGCTATTTTTTTTAAGTATTACATGCCAAAATTCGCCAAAATGCATATTAAATTGTATGAAATTGTTGTCATTTTGTAGTTAAGAGTCAAAAAAAAGTTTGCATCACTACTATGCACGCTCTGCTCTCTGCTTTCTGCTCTCAGCTCCATGCATTCTACTCATTCTCTCATTCGGTGCAGGCTGCGTTTGAACTCCCACTTTCATGCTCTCTCTCTCTCTCTACCATGAATAGGTGAGTCTGTTGGCTTGCCGCTTCGCTCACTCTCTCATCGTCCCGACGTCTACGCTTGCGCTCTCTCGTCTTTCGACTTCCAAGTTCGCACAGCAACATGAAGAGAGAGGAAAGAAATTGACTGAGGTCTGAGACTAAGGTCCGCGCTCTTTTACTCTTCTTTGCTCTACACAATCCTCTTTCCTCTATGAACTGCCACCGCTCGCTCCCCCTTGTGTTTCTTCTAGGAGGGTTACACTGCCTACTCACTGTATTCTATTAATTTAGGAACTGTCACTAGATATATGCTTGTATACTGACTATTTCGATGTTTAAGAACGAAGTTTATAATGTTATTTATGTATTAATATTTTTAATTTAAGTAAATTTGAACACTTTCAAGAGTTTTTTAAGTAAACTCGCAGACTTTCAAGAGTTTTATATTAGTTTTAATCAAGGAAATAAAACAAAACCGTTGCCGAAACCGAAATATATATATATCTATACATTTCAATCTATCAAAGATCGAATCCGACACTGAAACTTAATTTTAATTCGGTTTCATTGCCTGGTTTTAATATTCATTATAATTTTTTTTTCTTTTTTTATTATTTTGAAAGAAAACCAAAGAAACAACTCGAATATGTTTAAAATCAATACAAGCTTGAACTAACTATCAAAGTATATAAATAAAATATAATTATTATAAAAATTAAAAACAACAAAATTTTTTTATATTTTTCCCATCACTAACAATGAGTGTGCAGGAAGCTGGGTAAGTTCTTACAAGATTTTTACAATAGAATTTTAGTCGATTAAAATTCAGTAGTAGCTCTTCAGAAAATTGCAAGTCTGATAAAACTGAAGAGTCAGAAACTATAGAAGAACTCTTTGAAGACATGAAGCTGAATGACATGATAAATAGTACTCAGAACCCTGATGAATCGAAACAAAAAGATGATATTTCGAACGGCTTTAAGGATGTGTCAAACGCAATAGAACCGAAATCAGATGACATGAAGCTAAGGGATATGCTAAACGAAACTCAGTGTGATCAGCTTGAATTTGGATCTATAGATGAGGTTGATACCGATGGCAGTGAAGTACAGTTAAATCTTAATACCGACGAAAAGAACGATTATAATGAGAATAATCTGGAGAACGACATCTCCTGGTACGATGGGGAGGAGTTGAGCTTAGAGCTTGCACTCAGTCCGGATGATAGCAATTCGGATGAAATGGGTTTAGAAGCTGACTGCAATGTGGACGATTATGAGATTATAGGAGATTTTGAGAAGGGCGATAACACTTCGCGTAGAATTAACAACATAGAATCTTATGATCATGATGTGAGCCATGGGAATAACTCGGACATGGGAAGTAGTACTACTATTGGTGGCATGGAGATTGAGCGAAATAAAGAGCACACAGACTATCCAGAAACAGAGGAACCGCCTATAATACCAGACTTTGAAATCAACTATGATAATATCTATAAGAATATTGGTAAGATAGCCAACGTGGAGAAGCAGTTGCAAATGCTTTTCAGACCCTTTATCTGCTCCATTGACTGCAACTGCCACTTTAATCTGTTCGAGCTATCCATACTCCTAGATAAGGCGCGCTTCGACCCTGGACAACATCCGGCTCTCTGTATACGCCTTCGTAGTCCCAGCGCTGAGGTCAAACTCTTTGCAGGCGGTAAAATAACCGCCGAGGCTCTGACTGCCAATTCGGCAGCTACCGCCCTACAGACGGCCATAGAAATGGTAAAGGAACTTGACTATAAAACTGATGTGACCAATTTTCGCAAGAACATAGTCGTTGCGTCCTTTTCGATGCCCTTTAAAATCGACCTGGAGTCATTAAGTGAACGCTATAGCGATAGTGTTTCCGGTAATCGCGTATCACGGCCCTTCATTACCTATAACGTGTATGATAGTACCATTAGATTTGCCGTATTTCCCAATGGCTTTGTGCTTGTCCTGCACTCTAAGCAGCATAGCGACACCCGAGCTGCCATATCCGATTTTCTACCGATTCTAGTGCAGTTTCAGAACGGTTATCTAACACGCACCGAGAAATATGGTAAACTTGGCGGTGATGTGTCCTATAAACTACTCTGGGAGCGCAAACTGGAGGATGATAGAAATGGCATTCTATTGTACCTGTAGGAAGTACCTCCCTCAAAGGGTACATTTTCATTTACAACTTATGTTAAAGCTCATTAAAGTTAATGTTGTGATAAAATACTAGATATGGTTTACTTAAATAGTTATTTAGGCCTTCTTTGCTTTTATGGTGGAAGTCGGCATAGCTTCAAATCTTCTAATATGCTTTTTTGAGGTGCATTCGTCTAGATACAAGGTTCATATATGGTATGATGATATATAGTGTTAGTCTACAAATTAGTACAAAATTTAAGCTCAATCACTGCATAAACTTTGGAGCTATGCAACAAACACTCGCTGGCAGTTCGTAGAGTCGTATCCCATGACTCTCTCTTCTACCTTTCACTCTAATACGTTTTGTAGTTCTTTCGCTTTATTTAAAAATGCTGTGAACATTTGTCATAAACCAAACTTCGTGTACGTGCAGTGTTTACACTCGCTGAAGTTTTTTCTAGGGGTTTGCTGAGGGTGGAGGGTGTTGTTGTAGGGGGTTTGCAGGTAGTGGGCACTCGGCAAGTTGTTTAAATACGTGATTTATTTACCAGACAACTGCTAGAGCTTGTACTTGTTCGTTCTCTAGAAATATAGGGCTATATACTATATTCTATATGTATATATATATATATATATATATATATGTATTTATATATATACATAAACGAGTTGCGAAAGCCACGCCAAAGTTGCCAAAACAAACCCAAAACAGACGACACACACACACACACACGCACAGAGAGACAAACAAATTGCAACAGAAGTTGCAACAGCTACAATTCTACAACCCTACAACTCTAAAACAGCTACAACTCTAGAACTGTAGCTATAGCTACTGCTGCAACAGGCGCATACATAAATAAAACACTGCAACAACAACAATAACAAGAGACAACATTCATGCCACTGCCACAAGCGGAGGCACTACAAGCTGTCACATTATGCCGCAGCCTCACCCTCACACACACATACTCACAAAGGCACTACCAAAAGTTGCATCAAATACGTTTTAGTCGTGGCTAAAACATCTCCTTACCAGCTGTTGCTGTCTTTATAGAAGTCTTAAACATAGATCATCTATGAATGAGTATGCTACACAGGGTTTTATATTAAATAACATACATATATATCCTATATCACATATATCATTTAGGAAATATATACGGTACACTCAATCGATAGTTCTGCCATCTATAGAGAAACATAGAACCTCATTAAAATATATTATAAAGTGAATTAGTTTGAGTTACAGGAAAGGAATAGGTAAAGCCTAACCTCTCTAGTATATTCGAATATACTTCTATGATGAAGGTATTAAAAAAATTGTATCCTAGTCATCAAAATTCAATTCAATCGACCTTTAATAATATTGGTATTAAATGTACCTCTATTTTCAGCAAAAATGAATATGATTAAATTGTGTTTAAAGTAGAAACATCGAAAATTGTATAGTGTAGATCCATTATAAATCAATATTAATGGGAAATTATCTATTTTAATAGAACCTGTTATTTCATAAACTAAAAACAAAAATTCAAATTTACAAAAATTCAAATTCAATTTATTTATGAAAGCTGTTAAGTCAATTGATTATAAATCGTTTTAATGTACTATATATTCATTGCAAAATCTGTGCTTAAAATGTTAAACAAATGTGTTATTTAAATTAAACCGCAGAAGCTTAACCAATTACTTTGAGTACCCATGAATACATATGAATACTTTGAACAGGCAACAAATATGTATCAATTATTCAAGCGTATTTAATCAAGGCTAATACGCCTAATGGCCAAAAGTTCTGTAAAAAAAAAACGTTAATATATGCAAGAGAATTTTCAATTTACAGAAAAAAATCAACAAAAAATGCATCGAAATAAATAGAATAGCAAATGTGCAACATTTTTAATACATTTGCTAATGCCTAAACATAGCAACCCTGGTATTAGTTTTTTGGTCATTAAATGTGGGCAAATAGCCAAGTTATGGCCAACAGACGCCCATTTTAGCCGCATCATTTGGCGCCATCGTGTTCAAATTGCAATTGCAGAAAAAGACAGATATATAGATATACATATATGTATATAATTATTGTAGCATATCGGTTGAGCATTACTGAACACGTACGATATTATTATTACAGTACACATACACTTTTACGTATATGAGTGTTTGAATGTACTATTCTACACTCAGCACTCAAAATGACATTGGGCCTGTGTGTCCCATGTGTTGTTTCTGTTTCAAATGGGATTTTTTTATGCGCTACAAAGCGCTACAAATGTAAAACTGTAATAATTAAAAATAAGTTGGAAAAAAGGGGGAAAACATTGTTTAATTGCTAACAACCTGAGCGGGTCGTCATTGGAGTTGAAACATGACAATTGGAAAAGGGTTGCCTTCGCACAAGACAACCTTATGTTCAAGACCTTAAAGTTCTATGAGACTTTCAAAGAGAAAGTGTAAGAATACAGTCTAATAAGTTTAATATTTCAGTTACACATTCGTAATCGATAGTTAGAATTCATAATTTTAGTAATTCTGTATCTTATACTAAAACAAAGATACTAAACCAATCAAATTTCCTGAACTGTATAACAAGGCACAAACTTGAATTTCTCGTAAATTGAGACTTAGAACAAGATAGACCTCTACAGCTACAACAAAGCCAACGTCAATTAGTTTAATTTATAGATTTGTCCAATGTTGAATAGTACATGAACTTGGCCAAGCATGAATATGAATACGTTCGAATCTATTTTGGCAGCAGTGTCACGTTTCAAATGAATAAACGCAGGCTAAAGGAGCTGCAAATGCGTACTGGCAGCCAAATAACATATGCTGTACACTGAGAGAAACAAATATATTCAAAATTTTTGCTAAATTTTTCTATAATTCATTCGATTTATAGCATGGGTAGAGTATATTGTGCTTTTGCTTTTTGAAGCAAACTGTGTCCAATGATGGGATTATTAAAGTATTTTTTATTCCATTTTTTTATTTTTTGGAACTGTATAGAGTGTTGGGTGTAGGATATATGTGCTTCAGTTGGACGTGTAGTACTCGTAATGCCAAAAGTTGTTTCAATTTAATTTGACTTTGATCGCCAGCTGACGCAGTTTTGTTGTCATCACCATGTCATGTTGGCTTCTGCTTCTGCTTCCAGATCCTGCTTTTCCCATGCCGTCTACTACATATAGAAATTGGGGGTACTAGACGTAGAAGTATGTCTCATTTTGTTTATGGATTTGAAATTTTTGTGCGTTTTTTCTTTCGCTCGTACATCAGCACAAGCTGTGACCCAAGCGAGAACAGTGGAAAATCGCCCCCGTTTGCATTGGGTTAGTGTAATTTAAATCGATGAAATTTATGAAAATTTGTATGAACACTTCAAGAGTTTTCATTCACTTATGAAAAGAAAAATTTATCTTTTACGAGCTTTGCTACACTAAAAAAGATATATAAGATACACTCTTTTTGACACTCGGCGTTTGTTTATGGCGAATTTTCGCCAATTTTATTGCATTTCGTTTATGAAAAACAATACAAAGAACCAATAAAGATTATTTTCTTTATTTCCAAGCCAACCTCCCCAAAAAAAAAAAAAAAAACTCCAATGAAAGTCTTTAAAATGTAAATACATAAACACAAAGTTGTTGCTCTTCTTGTTGTTTGTTGTATGTGAATATGGGTGTGTTAGGGTTTTGTATTTTATTGCCAAAGGAGCTAGCAAGTAGCTGAAAACTTCATAAATCACAAAACTTTGTTTGGCTTAAGGGTTTATCAAAATGAGAATTTATTGGTGCTCAAATGCTTGGCAATTTTAGATTTATGTCTATTTTTTCTCCCCCTTTTTACCCTCACCACTACTCTTCACAATCCATCGAAGACATATACTTGCAATGACCGAACTCTCGAAAAATCCTGACAAGGTTTGCCAGGGTATTCACTCGTAGGGTCTTCAATTTTGAACAAGACTTTCCGACAGTTACACATCGAACTGTGTAAGTTTGATAATTGCTGTTAATTTCTAATAACGAGACAATTCTGGGCTAGAACTCAGGGCAATTATAGTCTGTATTCATTACAATTAAAGCCAAATTGCGGTTGGAGTTATGCTACAAATAATACAAACAGTACAGACACTCAAATCCCTTTTTCTAGTGTTTGCTTCTCGTTTCCAATTTCATGTTGCAATTGTGAGATTTCTCTACACCATTTGCCATTTGCCATTTGGCATTTTCCATTTCCGTTTTTTGCCCAATTGTTGAATTAATTTTCATTTAAATTCCACTTGTTAAATATGCAAAACTCTACAGCTCTCTGCGGTTCGCTACCCTTCCATACACCCACACTGTCCAAAACACCCACTATACTTACATTTCGTTAGGTGTTATTAAAATTGCACTATACCAGCTATCAACACCTTTTGTCTAAGTGTATACGACATGCCTTGAAAATCTTTTGCGGTTTTTACACCTACGTACAGACAACATACAAATTCTGTGCTCCATAATCCAATTCTTATTGTCACTGTCTTATTTTGTAGACTGACAGCATCTGTGACCATAAATTGTTAAGCATTTTTTAAATTGCATAGGTTGAACACTATACCATCAATATAAGGCAAGTCTGGACTTCAGATACTCTGCATAAGCAAGGTCTTGTGCATGAGGTACTACATAAAGTAAATTTTAAATCTCAGAGCCAAGAAATTAGACCAAAACCGTAACCATAACCTTAACTATTTAAACCGTTTTATTTTTAAAACCGAAACCGAAACGTAAACCCATATTTCAATTTATAAAAGATCGAAACCGATACTGGAAAGATATTTTTAATCGTTTTCATTCCATGCTCAGAACACTGAGATATTCTGAGTGTTTGAGTAAATGTAGAGTTTTAACAATTCAATTCTTATATTTGTATTATATGATATATATTTAGAAACTATTTTGTAAACATTAAAAGTATATGCACACATAAATACTCTATAATAAACATAGTAGAGCTGTTATGAATACTCACAGCATATCTAGTTCTCGAGCATTTTTCCTATCTGACTAATACTTAGGATTATAAATTATAAATAAATAGTTATTTGCAATTCCAGGCAGTTCTATATTTGTGAATTATGCATTTTATGCGCACTTATAAACGAAATCAAAAAAAAAAGTAAGCATCATCTCCAAGGATGAGCGTTAACCGCAGGAGCCATGCCAACAGTTGGCATGAGTTGAGTTTCAGTTCAGTTTCAGCCTAATCTTCAAAGCAACCACAACCCTTTTTAGTTAGCCTCAGAGTGAAAGAGAGAATACATAAAAGAGAAGGAGAGAGAGAGAGAGAGAGAGAGAGAAAGAGATATCTATATAGATAGAAAAAAGTTGCGGATAATTTTTAGCTTTGAACGCAAAAGTTCCCCTCGGGCTGTGAATGCATAATTCATAAACCGGCAGCCATTTGAACTGCGCCCACATCACTTCACTACAGACACAGCTAAAGACAGCTGTATTGCAGAGAGAGAGAAAACTGAAGAGTGATAGAGTATGAGTGACAAAGTCAGAAAGAGAGAGAAAGAGTGAGAAAGAGAGAGAGAGAGAGCAAGCGAATGAGTGAGCGAGTGAAACTTTGACGGTTCAACTTTTTAATCGGATTCCCCAGCTCGATTGCCACCACATCAACCACACACACGCCCTCTCTCTCTCTCTCTCTCTCTCTTTCTCCCCCTTTCTCTCTCTGTTTCTCTCATTTTCTCTAGCTATCTCTCTTGCTCATTCTTTGGTTTTTATGTTAAGAAATTTTCAACTAACGACTAAAAGTGCCTCAGGCTTTAGCCACAACTTGAAATGGATAAATTTTGTATTCCAGTTTCCACCAGCCCCGAGATTTTATCCGACTTCTTTCATGGCAAACTACGATTAACTATTAATAAACGAGTTCTCAAGTAGTTGGCCCAAACACTTAGCACACACACCTGACAATTTCATTAACGTGCAGTTATGCGCTGTTGCCAAATTTCAATGCAGTTTTTGCCCTTATTCTATCGAGTTTGTACCACAGTACGTATGATTATTTTGTTTTCATAGAATATTATTAAATTCCCGAATTAAGAAGTTTGAACATCTTTCTATTTGTTAATTAATCAACTTCCTACTGAAGTCTTTTTTGTTTCTGCTTAGGAAAGCTCCACAAATAGAGCGCCGATACTCTAGACAACCGTACGTAGTCTGACCTTTGATAGGTATAATTAAATACTATACACACTACACGTTTTTATAAACCAACATTCAGTAAGATTGACTGACAGTTGCATCAATCACTGGAAGCACTTAAGCTGTCATCGCATGATGTATTGGACTCTATGAGACCTGTCATAGGACTTTCTCGCGCAAACGATTTGAATTTTACGCTGCAGTAACATTTGTCGACTACAGCAGATGCAACATGAACTCCCTGGAGTGTCTGACAACCAGGGTTTTGCAGGGCATCTACTTTCTAATGGCTCTTTTGCCTTTGAGGCCCTGCACACAGCTGTGCTGGCTATGCCTGGGCCTTTTAATACGCAGCATTTGGAGCATTTACTTTCTCCGGATTCTTTGGATGGGCTTCAGCTATTTGTGGAAGGAGAAGGGTCTAACCATTGGCTACATCAGCGGTACTGCCTTGTTTATGGGATATACGTTCTTGGGTATTCTGCTACAATTCGAGAGCGTCTGGAAGCACCGCAGCTACGCACGGCTGCAGCACTTGCAACAGCAAACGCAGCTGCAGCTGCTTCGTCTGGGAATGTCGCATGGGTGCTGCAGTGCATGGCGCCTGCTATTGCTGTTGGGCACCCAACTAGCCAGTGATGTGGCCAAGATCTGGGCAAATTCCTTGCTCCCCGTATCACCCGTGCTGTATGCCTCCATGCCGCAGATGTGGCTACTGCGACTACGCTACGCTCAGCTGCTGCAGCAGGTCATGCAGCTGAATCAACGAGGTCGACAGCTGAGGTACTGCCTGCTGGGCGTTGCCAGTGGCAGGGATCTGTGGCAACCCTACAGTCTGCAGCAGAACGCCCAGCTGCACACCCTGCGTCTGGCCTATGAGCGCATCTTTGAGTGCTACGAAACCTTCAGCGAATGCTATGGTTGGGGCATGCTCGGTTTGCAGCTCATGTGTTGCCTGGAGTTCGTTTCGAATGCGTACTGGATCCTGGTCGACTTACACATTAAGTACAAGATGATACCCTTGGTGTACAACAGCGCCACCTGCCTGGCCATGGGCATACTAATAATGTCGCTCTTCTGGTATGGCGATGCAAGTACCGAGAATGTAAGTATGATTAGAAGATAATAACATTAACTATCCACCTTGATATTTGTCTGATCGACCGAATTATCATAAGTTCCAACAAACGATCTGTATATTAGACATTATTCTCTGGCTTTACCCGTATCAGACTCTTCCTCTCTCTCTCTTTCTCTGTGTCTCCTCGTCTGGCAAATAGTTCATGACTAACCAAGCTTCGCTGAATCGATGAATTCTTTAAAAGTTCAATTAATCGATATGGAACCGTGACTTGCAGTTTCGATAACATCGATAAGCGATCGGAATTACACTCATTTGATTGTAGCCCCTGTCATGACATTGATGAATTGCCTGAAATGCTACAAGTCGCTGTTCACTCACATTCATTCAGGTACTCACCTAATATTCATGCGTCATTCGAATATGAACCTCTGCTCTCGGCTGTTCCACCTGGTGCTCTGCTTCTTTGGGGCACGAACCGCGGTTCGCAGGCAGCGATTACAGTTGTTGCTGCTGCTCATCTGGTGCGGCTGGTATCTGTTCATATGGACACAAGCTCATCGACATTCAAATCAGTTGAATGAGTGCAACCTCGATTGCCTATTGACGCTCGTGCTCTTCCTGGCGCTAACACTAGGTCATCTCCTGGTGTTGCTGGATAGCTACATGCAACGTCGTCGTTGTCCCATGCTGCCACTACAGGCTTCGGCTAGAGTGCAGAAGGTGCGCCTGGGTCTGGCTGTCGTGATGCTGCCACAGATCGCGCTCTTTTTGATTATGTCCATTTTTGGGCGCAGACTCACACACATGTGGCACCTGGTCGTCTTTTGGATGAGTGCACCCAGTGTCATTGGGCTCAAGCTCAAGCTGCACGCCTTTCTCTACGATGTGGTGGTGGCTAATGTCAGCGTTCTGCAGGTGCGTGACAATCTAAAATTCCTGGCCAGGCAACCCGCCTTTCGCATGCCACAGCAGCCGGCAGACACAGTATTTACCGCTGTGCTCCAGCTGAAGCAACGATACAGCCAACTGGGTAAACTCTTTACCCAGCTCAATGGCTTCTATGGACACAGTTTGCTCATCATCTTCATTGTGTTTTTCTTCAACTTTGTGGCCAACACCTATTGGCTGGCCAAGATCCTTTTGCTCAAGGCCAGTCACTCCGAGATTATGTTTGTCCATATGGGCATGATCTTCAACCTTATCACACTGTTCTCGGGCATCTGCTGGCACTGCCAGCAAAGCTACAATCATGTGAGTGCCTTTTCTTACAGCATATATAATTCTTCCTACTATATTTCATTCTATAGAGTCGTCAGATTGGATGTCTTATCTCGAAATTAGTAAGGCCCTCGGGCGATAAACGTTACAATGATCTGATATCTGAGTTTCTACTGCAAACCTTGCATCAACGATTCGTGCTAACCGCCAAGGACTTCTTCAACCTCAATTTACAACTGCTGAGCAGCGTATGCTCTATTGCAACCCTGGTATTATAATTCATACATATACAGATCTGTTTATATCTTATAGATGTGCGCCGCTGTCGTAACTTATCTGGTCATCCTCATTCAGTTCATGTTCGCCGAGAAGAGCTCACAAGCGGCCAAGTCGGACAAGTATTAGCTGGAATCCTAAAAATGTGTATAAATACCAATTCAAAATAATTTATATCAAATATTCAAATAGAAATCGATTAAATAAAATATTTTATTAATATTGATTTGTAATGTTTCCTACTCCAAAAAAAAAAATAGGCTTAATCATAAGCCTGCATGTATAGCTAGTGAGTATACGCCGCTACTTCACCTAAGGTTATGGGCAAGGTAGAGTACTTTGTCCCTTATATAGTTTTAGGGTAATGACAGTGATGAATTGTACTTTTCTCCTGGTAAAATGGATATTTAGACTACTGTCACTCGACTATCATTATAGTTTATCGCTTGTGCTCGAGTATGTCAAACAGGTCGGCTGCGTGTTTTCATTTGCTGCTCTGTCTGTTTGGAGCACGTTGGCACTTCTCCTATCAACGGCTGCAGCTGGTGATCTTCTGTGGCTGGGTGGCCTGGTACCTTGTGATCTGGCGAGAGGCGCTTAAGGTCAAAGTGAGCGTTGTGCAGTGCACCTTGGACTGTTTGATCTCACAGGCAATGTTTCTAATTCTGACCATGGGCCATTTAACCGTTTTGCTGGATACATTATTGAGACGTCGCTCTTACAGTCCCTTGTTTACACAACTGGAGCAGTTTTTGACAGTGTCTCAAATGCGCACTGTGGGCAAAAGTCTTTTCGGTGTACTGATACCCCATTTGTTGGCTCAAATAATGGTGTCATGGTGCAGAGCGCGCCTTGAGGGTCTGTGGACCATATCCTTCTTGTGGGTGGTCACTCCCAGCGCCATAGGTCTACAACTCAAGCTATATTCTTTTTTAGCTGATCTTCTGGTGGCCAATGTTCATGTGACCACTGTGCGTGAGCAGCTCATCCTACTTTCCAGACAGCCACCGCAATTGTTGCAGCTACAGCAGATCAAGCGGCGCTACAGTGATCTCAATCAGCTATTTGTGTCTCTCAATTCCACCTATGGCCACATACTGCTGCTTATATTCATTGTGTATTTCTTTAATTTTGTATGCAATGGCTATTTGCTTGTCAAGAATCTGCTCTTTAAACCTGAACGCATTGAGACCATCTTCATCAATTTGGGCATACTATTCGGCCTGGTTTTGATGTTTAGCGTCATTTGTTGGCACTGTCAGCAGAGTTACAATCATGTGAGTTATTTTAGACGACAAACCATATTCCATTTTATGATGATGTGTTATTTTTTAGAGTCGTCAGATTGGTTGTCTTATATCGAAATTGATAAGGCCCTTGGGCGACAGGCGCTACAACGATCTGATCTGTGAGTTTTTGCTACAAACCTTGCATCAACGTTTCGTTCTCACTGCCAAGAACTTCTTCAACCTCAATCTACAGCTACTGAGCAGCGTAAGCTCTATTCGAATCATTATTATCATAATTTATACAGAGTTCCATTTATATCCTACAGATGTGTGCTGCTGTGGTCACATATTTGGTAATTCTCATCCAGTTCATGTTCGCCGAGAAGAGCTCACAGGCTTCCAAATCGGAGAAGTAGAAGCTAAAGCGAAATGAATTCACTCATAAGATCATACAAATACCAGACCATAATATTATAATAATATAGAGACTGTTGAAAATCTTGCGTTTAATTCTCAGAGATCCGCATAAATTCAACGTGTGAGCAGTATGTTCTAGTCTAGCTCAATTACTTATGCTGCCCATGCATTGTCGTGTTTTTTGTGCGAGTAGGAGAGGGTGCTTGAAAAGGGTTTCAGGGAGCTTGGGAAAAACTTAGAGCCAGAGTTTAGTTTTTCTTGTGAGCTGAGGAAAACTACTTCACGCATATTAAACTAACATTGCTCAAGCAAAGCAGCAGAACTTTTGCAAAATATGCAAATTCATGCCGAATACAGAGCGAGACCATGGTAAGTGGAAAAGAGTGAGCGAAGGGTGGTAAGAGAAATAGAGAAAAAGGATAAACTAACTACTATGGCACATCCTTGAATTAACACGTGTGTGTGCGAATTAATTTGTAAACTGCTATAGGGTTAAGTGAGCTTGTACGAGGGAAACATACAAAGGGAGAAAGAGACAGATAGAGAGGCCCTATGATGGGTGCGTGGGTTTTACAACTCGAGTTACATGTGCCCCAAAGATAGCTATAGTCTAATTCGACTCTCTAGCACCCTCTCACTCTCTACCTTTCTTTCTAACCCTCTTGGTTTCAGAGTTTTTGTCGTTAGGTATGCAAATGCCGAGTGTATGTAAATATTATTTACCACACGGCCAGATGCTCAAGCAGTTGAAACTCAACTCTTAATTAACATAGAACAACTAAAACACTCGATGCATAAATATTTATGAAGCGCCTCTCTCTCACTGGGTTCCAGTTACAAATTTTTTCTCTGTGTAGATCCGTGTAAGGCGTGCTGTATCAAATGCATAAATCAGCTGATCTGCGTTAAGCATGCAAGCAGTTCAAGCAGTGCTCGGTATAATGCGCTTAATTTAGTTTATCCCTAGCTAGATGAATTGGACGGCTTATTGTAGAACAACCAGTTCTGTCATGATCTTACAAGCAGTACAATCAGTTTTATTTCTGATTCAAAACCTTCATGTTTTTAATATGCAATTTCAAGGAATTCAAAGTCAAGCAATGCAAGCAGTTCCTCCTTTGTACAAAAATAAGCTTCAAATTCGAAAACGTAAAAGTTAATCGATATGTCAGCTTATAGTATGTCTGGTATAGTTCTAAATGATAAAGTATGTTTTGAATAAGGGAAAATCTCAGGTGGCTGTAATTTTCCGTTCACAAAAAAAAAAAAACGAAACACAAATCCAAAAAAGTAAATAAATAAATATATGTTAATATCGTAGTTTATATTGTTACTATTTTGTTTGTAACAATGGATGCTTACAATTTTGAGGATATGTGGAATGAGTTCTTGGTAAACCCTATACCTTAAAATAAAATAAGAAACAATCTAACAATTGTTATCTGTTTAGCATGAACGCAAACGTGCAGAATGGGAAGCTTTTTTCGTAGAGAAACCCTATCGCGTGGCATTAGATGTATCTCAGGAGAATGATAAGCGCATGTCCAGAACTTATAGGAAAGCCCACTCCCTAAATACAATCGATGTCTGTGATGACTATGAGATAATCAGCTCGAAGGCCGTATGCGGCAAGTGTATGCTACACCTGAAAGTCTGTCGCGCCTACGCCCACAGCCTCAAACTCTATGAGGCGGGTTTCAAACTGGCCGAGGCGGTGCGCTCCGAGATCCGGCAAAATGTAGATTTGGAACCAGACGAATGAAGTTTTAATAATGATGAATATATTGGACATTGGATAGATAAATGTGTATATATAAATATATTGGTATGATAACATTAAAGAGTACATTTTATATCGATATAGATATAGTATAACGATATATATAATATCTTTTCTTTAGATACATTTACTATATACATATAAGATCCCCTTGATTCCAGGTATACATATTATACTTCTTAGATTATATCTACATGTAACATATTCTTTGAATAACATATACATTATGCAAAACTTTGATATCTGTTGAAATTCAAAGCTTCAAATGCTTAAACCGAACTCCCAACTCGTTTTGAACACGATTAGACGTTGCTCAACACTGGTAGGACTAAGTTTGCACTGCAAACGGAGAACAGTTCTCGTTATCCAACACTCAACACTATTCGAAAGCCGTTGCTCAACACTCTGGGCAAACTTTTGCATTACGATAGAACAAAAGCTTTGCAAAAGTTTTCTGTGGTGTCAAGAGTTAAGGCTAATTGGTTTTCAGACAGCCTGAGAAAGAGAGAGTAGATGTAAAAGAGGGAAGTAGTGAGAGATAGGTGGAGTGTGTGGGCAAATTATTAGCCAATTGAAGTTGATATTTTGTGGATGGCTCTAATAAAAAGTTAGGTGCATGCGAGTATGAATATTTGATACACTTTCCCAAACGAGAATCCATGGAACTTTTTTGATGAATTCTCAATGTTTGTGGCAGGGAGTCTTTTGTCTGCTGCAATAGCATAATGAAGAGTGGAGTTGGACGAGGTTTGTAGCCAAAGAAAAAAAACAAAAAAAAAAAAAAAACTTTTTTAAATATTCATAAAATTTGTGTGCCGAAAAACCGAAAACTTCAGACCAAAAATTTAATTAGTCAAATGAACATAAAGTTCAGTTCAGTTGAGCTCAGTTCTGTTCAGTTTCAACTTGAACAGACAATATCAAAACCCGGTTTATGGAAAGAGGGGTGCTGGGGGTGTTGTTGAGCCTTTAGGCATTTAGAGAGATTTAGCAATTTGGCAGTTGAAGTTTTGGTGAGCTCAATTTGAAAAGTTGAAATAGATTTCTAATTAATGCAGCCCAAAAACTAAGCATTTGTTTAACAAGTGTAAAGCTATGCACTTTTCCGATTATCGAATACCCTTTGCAGTTAGTCAAAGGGCTATACCACTCAACACATTGGTGAACTTGCAATTTGTAATATATACTATAGATACCCTGATACTTTTATGCAAATGTGAGTATAAAGTAAACTTTTTGTCCCAAAATATAAATGGTTATACAATGACAACCTTTTCAAATTTCTTACCACATCATAGTATATATTTTACAGGGTATCTATATGTACCATCAAGTTCTTTCAGTGCAATTGTAACTGCACTCGCACGTATGTGTAATATAAGCCCGTTCGGCTTTATGGCCATGGCAATCTATTGCCATTTGTAGGCTGGGACAAATACGTTTTTGCGCCTCGTTTTGCCCATTTCGACCAGGCCAAATCGAAGTTTTATGCTAATTTCTCTCTCACACACACACACGAACACAGTGTCATATATCTGCCCATTTGCTGTCTCTCTCCTGTCCACTCTTATCGCTGTCATTTGTCTCTCTTGCTCTCTGTTGCCTTATCTGCGCCTGCGACGCCTGTCAACACAAGGCATTACAAGGCAATTACCAATTTGTTTATGACTCGCCCAAAAAAAAAAGGCTCAACTCGCTTATGTTCACAATTTAAAGATCCATTGTGAATGAATAAGCACCGGAATAAAGAGCTAAAGCAACTATATACACAAGGTTTATCATGTTTACCATATTTTATAGGATGTTGTTTGTTTACATCATAGAATACGGTGCTGCCGGTACCTTAAATTTTTTCTCCCGTCTTTACAAATTCGATGGATGAAAAATGGAAAAAATACCTTTATATATATCTACTATATGCAATATTTTTAATAGATCATTAATGGTTTATAGATTAATTTATGAATATGAGGCTTAAATCAAATTTAACAGGGAGTTGGTCAACCGTCGAAAGTTCCCTAGAGTTGATCGAACCCGTTAATGTATCTATCAGAACCTTTGATATATTAGGGTGCAAAGCCTTAGTATACACTATATGTTATATATTGAGAAATGTTTAGCGTTGCCTATAGAAAGTCAATCAAGTTTTACATAGAGTTGAGTACCGAATGCTACATATGGTTCAAATTTAATCACCATAGATAATCTAACCATGGTCGCACGCAACCGTCATTTATATCTTAGGAACCTTAGAGGTCAAGTAAATTGCAGTCTAATAGAATACTCGAAATATAAATAATAAATAAACCACAACCGGAGGCGCTAAATCGTACAGGGAAATCAAAAGGGAACTTTTGTCACAAGCATGTGAAAATTACTTTGGGGCATCAGGAAAATTGAGGGTGCTATGTATGAGGAGTGAGAGGATTGGGGTGACCTAATCAATAGCTCAATTTGTAAGCAGAGACAAGGGAGCAAAACAAAGTCAGATTGCCACAAAATGTTGCACATAAGTCAAGCCTAATAAATTGCAGTACAGTCGACTGACAGATAGTCCAAAAAGTAATAACACAAGGTGGTCGGGGGGTTTGAGGAAGGGGGGTGGCACAGGGTGTGTTGGGGGCGAAAGTGCGTCACTTAAAAGTTTCGCCACTCACTTGACCAGAAACTTTTATTTCATTTTCTTGCGCTTTCTCTCAAATTTCCCACGGGTGACCAAAGAGTAAGTCAACAATTCATGTATATATATATACACTATATATACCCTGTATATGTATATATATATATATATATATATCTGTATATACTCTGTAGACAGTTGCAAAGTTTTGCTTGTCCACAAATTGAAAATATTTCACAGACTGATTTAATTTTTTTTTCAGGGCGTCAACTGCGAATTGCGCATTGAGTGCTCAAATCCCGCAGGTAATCGAAGCAATTTTCGCTCAGTGTAGCCAAAAAATACCCTGTAATAGACGACATTATGCATTTTATACAATTTCTTATTATTTATAGGGTGTCTCAACTAGAAAATGTTAAAATATAAGAGGACCTTTAATGAAATTGGATATGTTTGCTGCATTGAACGACTTGTGAATACCCTATATTAGCATAAAGAGTGTTTTAGATTAATAGATTTGAGATTTTAATAAATACATCCACTCACTTTGCTCGTTATATGTTTTTTCTCTAATTTGTAAATGGTTTTTGGTTGATTGATTGATTGACGCAGAGATACCCTGTAGTGGCTTAACTATTAATAGATAAGGTGTGTTTATTTGTTATATATAAACTCAATATGTGTTCTATTAGACTATAATTGTGAAACTACCCATTGTTAAGCTTATGCTTTTTTACAGGGTATGCTAAACAAAATAAATAATACAGCATAAAATGTCAGCAGCTTTAGCCAGAGCAACTAACAAGTATCAATGGGCAAGAGAAGTGAGTGAGTGAGAGAGTTAGAGAGGGAAAAAGAGAGAGAGGGAACGAGATGAAAGTACGTGGTATCTTACAGTTCGAAGGGAAGTGAGGCTACAGCGAGAGGAGAGAGAGAGAGAGAAAGAGATATTGCAATGAGAGAAGCAAGTGTTAGCTGCATTGAAGGCAGTGAAATTGTATTGTCTGTCTGCTGTGTTTAGCCCACTTTACCCTTCTTGGTCACGCCCCCCGCCGCCCCCCTTATCAACCCTCATCGCGACTGAACGTCGTTGATGTTGATAGTGGCACGTGCCGAAGGTGAATGGCAGCTGTGGACGCGAAATTGAATTCGTGCCTGAAGCAGCACTCAATTGAGTCACAGTCACAGTTGGAGTCACAGTGGCAGTCACAGTCACAGTCAAAGTCACATTATTAGTCACAGTGTGAGTCACAGGTGTGACAGGTGCAACTTGGACATGTTTGTTGCATTTTGGATGGCTTTAGCTGACTCTGCGTTATTTTCATCGCATTAGATGCGACAATTTAGATGTTTCTCTCGATCTCTCTCCCACATTCTTTCTTCCCTTTCTCTCTTTTTCTCTCCCACTCTCTCCTTCTTTTCTTTCCTTCCACTTCCTTATTCAATTTAACGCCCAAGAATGCAGCTCACATTCCCCAAAAATTTGCACATTTTCCCTTGTTTTTACTGCCACTACGTTTTCCACAATTTTCCCATTTTCCACACACATTTTCTTCTTCTACTTCTTCCTTGTAGTAGGTCGAACTCATTTATTAGAAATCCGCATGTGCATTTGCAATATTTCCAAATATTCCATGTACAAAGTGTAACAATTGATATATACCCTGTATATGGTATATATTGGGTATATTGTAC